>JXSR01S047446.1:73860-96198 GCA_000969725.1 Ophiothrix spiculata
GAGAGAGAGAGAGAGAGAGAGAGAGACGGAAGGAGGGAGAGTATTATGTATCAGGTGGTCAAAACAACCTTATTCAATTACACGTGTCTTGTTTAAATCACGAGCACAATCTTCATTTCTTTCTTTCTTTTTATTTTTCAACAGATTTTATTTCTACCCGTATGGATGACAGGTGGTTACCATATGATATGTCATTGCAAAGAAATCTAACTTTTCCTCACGTAACAATTTCTTAGTAATGCCGAAACAAAGAAGTGGTAACAGACATTCGGAAGCGCTTACCCATATTAGAGTAATTCATATCGTAGATGAGTAACAGAGCAGAAAGTTAATTTATTTTAAAACAACATTCATATGAGTTCGTTTAAGCAAGTGTTTGAAAAAATAGATAAATTTGACAACCAGAAAAAAAGCAAAATAAATAAATTATCATGGTTGTCCAATTTGTTCCAAAACCAAATTCTATTTATATATAATATTGAACTGAATCAATAAAACATGTCACTTTGCATGAATAAAAACAGCTTATTAAAGGGTCTAGCCTAGATTCCACTTCGAATTAAAAACTTATGGAAATGCTCTTAATAAAGCTTAGAAGTGTAGTAATATCCAAAAAAGTACACAAATCTACACAGAAATGGTTCAAATTGAGAGATAACTAATTTTCAATATATCATTATTTGATGGTGGTGTGACTATCTTGTGTTTTCTGAATCCTAAATTTGTACCTCAGATCTGGATTTACCAGATAAAAAATCAAACAAAGCTCTTGAGGTAATTTAATACATATTAAAAGAGAAACAATTTCATCAAAAATAATTTGTTTACCCATCACATGTGTAGGAACAAAATATAGCTAATAGAAATACTGTTTTCACATCTTTTTTTTAGCCGGCGAAAAAAATAAAAGCAGGTAAAGAATTGCAATGTCTCCAATATTCCTCAAAATCATGGAAATTATGAGGTTTTGGCGAGAAAGGATCAACTTTTTCGAAGTAGTTTTAGGCGTCAAAGTGTACAAAGCGTTAATATAATTATTAAAAAATGTAATACTGCATTATTTTCTCCTACACCCTCTCCTTATGAATAAACGCAAAGTCAATTGAATTAAAGCATTTCACTACATCCTTTGTGGCCATTTGATGAAAAAATAGCTGCATGTTTACTTCTTTAATAGCAACAATTTCGATGACAATCTGACAATATTTCAAAATTTCAAAACCATTCTTTGCAAAACAAAATTATAATATTTTTTCACAACTTTAACCCTAAAAGAGCCGGGGGGGGGGGCGGAATCCGCCCCTCCGGTTTTTTTTGATACCTCCGCCGGTGTTTATTTTTTCGCGCTGAAACTTCTTGACTTTTTTTTAAAGCCTTGCGCTTATTTTAAGACCATTTTTGTAAAAATCAGACCTATGGTTAGGACGTGGCGTTTCGTAATGGCACGCTGGGTCAAACGAAAAACTGACCAAAAACTGATTTTCAATGCAAATTACATACAAATCGTGTTTTTTGTTATTATGGTACACTTCCACTATGTTTTATTTGATTTATTTGGAGTAAGAACATGCCTAAGTATACTTTGACTCACATTATTGATAAAAATTGCAACTTTTGCTCGAAAAAATTGCGAAAAACCATGGTTTTGGCGATTGTTGGTGATTTTCGCGTTTTTCGACACGACGTTACTTATGACGTCACTGTGACGTCATACAAGGTCCGATTTCAATATTTTTTGGTACCAATGGACTCGTGAGGGTCCTAGCTATCCACCAGTACCCTACTCTTGATATTTTGTCAATCGGTTTCCGAAATCGGAAGGGGGCAGAATCCGCTCCCCCGGCTGTGAGGTGGGTCGAAAAAGCCCGGCTCTTTTAGGGTTAAAATGTCATAATTACATAATACCTTGGTTGATATGACCATATCCACCCAGTGATGGCGATACCGAGTTTATATTTGACCCGTCATATCGAAAGTCCAAAAGGTCCAAAAATGAAAATTCATTTTTTATCTCATCTGAAAGTTTATATTTCAAGCTTTAAAATGACACCTTGCTTTTAGTTATTAGATGTTCGATTGCAAAGTTACATTGATAAAAAGGCATTGGGCTGATACTGAAAACTATAGTTCTGAGGAAATCGAGTTTAAAGTTTCTGTACTGGTTAAAATTAAAGGGAGAAAGGATTTTTATCTCGGTTTTTAAAACATTTGTCTTATAAATTGGATGGTGGATTAATATGATAGAATACACTTTAATTCGACCTCGTACGTAATGTTTGACTATGCTCACCTTCAATGACCCGTATTTCGTAATTTACAATGCTGACGTTAAGGTACCTTTCGATATGACGGGTCACAAATTGGACTAGATTTGCCTAAGGTAGACATATTAGAAATATGACCTGGTAAGACGATTGTTAAGAAAAATATAAAATACTGTCGAATCGATATAGCCTCGAAAAATGGTAAATGTAGTATCTTCAGCAACTTTTGTCAATTTTATATATCTTTATATGTTTTAAAGACTGTCTCATTAATAAATATTGACTGATGGTAAACATAATAAGACTTCAATTAAATTAGCTAAAATCCCTAAACTTTTATGAATAAAGAAATAAGGGCTGCACCTGTAGAAAAACATGATTTTTCAATTCTAAACACTATTTTTGTATAAGCCACCCATTTAACTAAAAGCATTTTGTTACTATCTCAGTTTCCTATCGCAAATTTCAATCATAACGCCTTGTGTCTAATTTAGAACTGTGAACAATATTTTTGATAAAAATCGATAAGTTATGTTACCAGTGCTGCTTCCTTAGCAGCTGTTAGCCACAAAAAATCATCTACGTATGTATAATGGGTTGAATGTTTTAAGACATGTAATAACGGTAAGCTGTACTGTTTCACAAATAAAACTAAAAACCAGAACACGAACTAACGCGTATTTAATATTCTAAAATAAAGAGATTTGCATAAACTTGGTTTCTACTCTTCAAAATTGTACTTGTATTATTAACCAGCAAAGGCTATTTATAGTCAGAATGCTACCTTCAAATGACGTTAAATTTGCGACCGTTTGTGATGTTACAATGCTACATTAAACGTCGTAGTTTAATCAACATCATCACAGCACTACCAATATCCATCCTGGTAATATTGCCTCTACCATGCTACATACTGCATTTACCTTTGTCATAGCAAAAAATAACGTTCTGAAAATACATCGAAACCAAACTCGCTAAAATGCCACACACTTTGTCATCATGAGAATGATTCAGCCTATCTCTCACTATTAAGGTAAGTGCAAACAAACAAACAACAAACATACAAACAAACAAACAGATAAATAAACAAACAAACACAAAGCAACATAATATAAATCCTCCTCTATTTTGAAAGCAGACTACACACTTTTTTCACTTTAACAAACCAAACTAATTATAAACAATTTGTTCAATTTTTGTTTTTTATTTTTAGGGGGATTTTGGCTTAACTGAAAATAAATCCGTGCTATACTAAATCAATTAAAATTTTGCAAATCACACAGTTGATTGTTATAATTTCTCGGTAGCCGTGCAACAGAAAATTACTTTGTAAGACTGGGGACTAAGTTTAGTTTAGTTTTACCTTGAATATCAAAAGGCACATTGGCGTCTAGCTATACCAAATAAGTATTTGTAATCGCTATTGAACTTTGCAATAAAGATTCCGTAATCCTTCAGAAAAAGGTTAGTGGTATGAATTAAGCTTAACGCATTAACTCTGCACTTACTTTCAGAAAACAAAAGTATATGGGGGATCACCTGGGGATTACATAAAGGTATAGCCTTGGAGGTAATATCCTGAACAGCACTTTTAAATTCCGGTTAATTGCTTTTTGAAACGAAAAGATATGTCTTATATGTGTTTTAACACTAATGCATTTAAGTATATTAATACTGGGACTTTAGTTTGATTAATATTCAACATGTAAGTTATCAATGCGTATGTTAAATGTGATCGTCTTATCCAAAAGAGCCGTAAATGCAACAAATTTCATTTTGTGCTAGAGGTGAAAATACATGTCAAGGTCGTAATTTGCCGAAAAGTGATTTTTTGACAGATTCACAATCCTTGTGCTTACTTTAAAACACAAGCAAAGATTCATTTCAAAAACATTATCAGAAATATGAAATATATATGTTATTTTTGCGGTCAATCAACAGAAAATATGGACTAATCTTAATCTTAGTGATAATTTATTCCCTTTATACAACCTTTGACGGATCATATCTTGACTTCTGGAAATCGTGTGAAGTTCATTAAGGTGTCATTTTATTTATTGCATGGTCTTTGCAAAATATTTAAACAAGTGAAAATGACAAGAGGCTGCATTTACGGCTGGTTTGCGATTGACATCTCTTAATGGTTATTAAAGAAAGTAAGTCATATAAGTGGCTTCATATCCCATTATTACATCCTCTAATATACTAAAATTTCATGCATTGATTCACTTTCCCTGTCATGTGATCCGCCTTTCTCTTGAAAAGAACATTTTAGCACATTCGCGGATGAAATACAAACATCAATTGTATAATTAATTATTATTTGTTTATTTATTTGTTTGTTTGTTTGTTTGTTTATTTACTTATTTATTTATTTATTTATTTATTTATTTATTTATTTATAGATAAAATAATAATAAAATGGTTATAGTTGTTGATGGTGGTGGTGGTGGTGTTTACATCATTTTAATATTTCTAATTTTTGATTTTTTTTTTAAAAAACAAGTAATTACCAAAGGTGTATTTTACAAATTATTGGTAAAGATGCTTGCATAAAGGCACCGTATAATCAGCTCCTCAGGTTGTCTAAGCTGAAATTTATGTTACTCCATTTTCGGCACTTCCTTATTGTTTCAATTACAATAAGTTAAAACGGTTCTCTATTAAATGGGAGGAATTTTTTTTTTCGTTATACGCTAAATTAAGAACGAAAAAATAGCAAACTCCACAGTAGGTATAAGGAGAATTTGATATTGACATAAGGCTTGTTCGTCTACTTCAGACACGTAAATTACAAACCGACATAGGCGACTTTGTCGGATCTCTTATAATAAATATCACCTGCAGATATATAAGTTCTGCAATATATTTTAGCATCCAATGCGTATTTTAAAAAGTAGAGGCTATTAATATAAAAAACACATTTTCTGCCCAAACCCCTTATGTTATTGAAATACATATTTATACCATTTGCACCATTAGTAAAAATACATCTTTCAATTAAAATATAGCGTAACTTTTCATTGTTGCTAATCTTTTTTTTTTTTTTAATTCAGCGATAAGATGAACAATCGGTTTATATAGGCTGCTTTCTTAGCCAACGGCAATGTGATCAATTCATTTGAAACACTATACAAGCAATGTATATATATTTATGATTTATAACCACCTTGAGGTTATTTTAAGCTTTTTCCAAAAAGCCATCTGCATGTTCAATTACAGTGTTCTCCCTTGTTTCCTTTCTGTTTTGTGTCTCGACCATACTTTATCATCTTCCCATTTGGTAACAAGTAAAATATACATAATTTCTATCATGCAGGTATTTAAAATACATTTCATACTTGTGTATCTTAATACTTGCTGTATATAATTGTATAGAAGAGACATTTCATGTCTAATTGACGAGTCTTTATTACCAACTTAAAAGCACACTTTAATATTGCTAAAAGGTTTCTAGTGACCCGAAGGATACACTAATGAAAAGTAATATTATGTGTGTTGAAAAAAGTTAATATCAAGAGATCGTTTATTTTTCTCTTTAAAGATGTGTGACGAGGCAAATTGAAATTAAAACTGTTTGAATAAATGATCTACCACTTGTTTATGTAATTGTCGATTTATGAGGAAAATATATGGAAACGTACTTGTTCTGGTCATATTTGATAGGTAATCTAGTTTAGTGTGAAATTGAGCTCAGAATGTGATAAATTTTCTTGTGTACTGGTAAAGGGCAACAAAATGGGTCAAAAATCGTGATTTTGAGGTTAAATTTGACTTGACAACACTTGGGTCAAGGTCACTTCACTACTTATTCTGAGTGGTCATATGGAATGTATATTTTTAATTACTTTGATAAGCAGGTGATTAAATATCATGGTCACGCTTAACTGTGCCAAGAGAATGTTTGGAAGCAAGACATAAACTGATCCTTCAACGTCCCTTTATTTATAACAATAGGGATGTGGTGAACATGGAACATGTCCCTGGCAGTATAGGACATCCTAAAAAACATTTAAAATTATTTGTGCCCTAAAGTATTCACCAAGGCAGCTTTAACTCATTGCGAAAGAGAGTCAGAAATGGTCATTCAACTCACTGTATGGTACTTTCATATTGAAGCATACCCCTTCTCCCATTACGTTGATTAGGTTGCAGTGAACCCTCTTTCAATCTACAGATGGCATTGTGTTATTTCTCACCATTCAGCCTTAATATCGAATGACCTTGAATATTTACCTGAAAATCGTTTTTTCTGACAAATTTCTTCTCAAGCCCACTCTCATATCTTACAGGTTTGGCTCTATTAGTCAATCTGTCAATTGGTCAAACTAGCATTAAAACTTCATTACACGCGCATGCTTACTAGTATCTTTACTCTGTAACTCAAATCATAATCATTCTGTGACAATAACTTGTGTCCTTTCTGTTCTGTGCCTCGACCATGCTTTATCAACTTCCCATTTGTAACAAGTAAATATACAGGATTTCTATCATGCAGGCATTTAAAATACATTTCATACTTTTGTATATTTGTATCTAAACATATCTAGAAATTTGAGTCAAAATCGTACTTTGAGGTTAAATTTGAGTTGACAACACCTGGGTCAAGGTCACTTCACTACTTAAACTGAGTGTTAATAGGGAATGTTGTGATTAAATATCATGGTCATGCTTGACTGTGCCAAGAGAATGTTTGGAAGCAAGACATAAACTGATCCTTCAACGCCCCTTTATTTATAACAATAGGGATGTGGTGACCGTGGAACGGTCCCTGGCAGTATAGGACATCTTAAAACATATTTAAAATTATTTGTGCCCAAAAGTATTCACCAAGGCAGCTTTAACTCATTGAGAAAGAGAGTCGAAAATGGTCATTCAACTCACTGTATGGTACTTTCATATTGAAGCATACCCCTTCTCCCATTACTTTGATTTTTGTTGCATTGAACTCTCTCGTATACTACGTTTAGCATATGTTATTTTCCACCATTCAGCCTTTATATCGAATAAACTTGAATATTTACCTCTAAATCGTATTTTCTATTGAATTTCATCTCAAGTCCCCTCTCAGACCTTACAGGTTTGGATCTATTAGTCAATCTATCAATTGATCAAACTAACACACTGTGATATCAAAATTTTAGTTTCCTCTAGAACAGAGATTTAGTGACCAAATTGTTAGTGATCAACTGCCATATAATTTGCGATCTTTTTCCTACTGTAACCAAATATATATGTAGTGTACATGAAATAAATTATGATTACAAGGTGTTATTACAAGATCAATAAGAAATCTTAATACAAATCTAAAATTGATTCTCATAGCGCTCGATTTTCCACCAGTGGAAACGAAAATAAAATAAATATGTACCGATGGCACTGTTATGGGACAGTAAAATGCAAGTAAAATGTTGACAGCATGCATTAACTTGAACTTGATCATCACATTCACCTAACAGTATATTTTTGAAGCAATGAAGAAGCAAGCCATATGAAAATAATAGTATATATACCACAGTATATGCCTTCATTCAAGCTGACATATTAAGCATATTTGTGTGTCTTATTTTCCACTGTGAATCTGTATATTGTGTACCCGGGGTTGTGTAAAGTACTCTAGAAAATATTATGTGACATTGAGGCTTTGAATTTCCGTTATTTTATGCGCAGCGCGTCAAGTTTGAAACATGTAAACAAATAGGAACTACTTTTTTACAATGCTGCGTTTTGGACTTGTTTTAGCAATTTACATTCTTTTAAAGACAGGTTAATTAATTAATATTCTGAAGTTAATATTAATACTATATAAAATAACAACCAGTAGTTGACAATGAAAGAAGTAGTTAAAATGAAACTGACATCAAATTACAATCGGACTTTCCAGATCAGGATTTATTGTTAAAGATGGCCTATCTTCCATTTGAAAATTAAATAGTAAATGAAATAAAGTGGTGAATTTGGACGACTAAACCCGTTACTGACCAAGTCTTTTTGTAACATGTCTAACCAAGGCAGAGGCTTGTAACTTCATGATTTTGTTTTGAACCGAACATCTCATGAACTGTCTTAAGTCTTCTGCTCACAGGTTTGTTGGAGCCGACGTTTGTTGCTATCCTAGTTATCGTGAAAGCCAGATCCCTGAAGATGGTATCTACAATACAAGTTAATAACCGGAGAGGATGACTTACAGTTACCTGAAAGTGTTAGGTCATTTTCGTTTGCGTTTTTATGCGGCAGGAAATTATCCGTTCAGAGATGGTAAGATAAGGGATAATACATGTAAGTGCAAAGTCAACAAACAATTAAGACGATCAATCAGAACAATCTGAATATTTATTTCTTTCAGTCATGTACTTGGCATTACTGGCTTCAACTCGGTTCTTTACCATATATGACCCGTTTTTCACCATTCAATTCCCTTCAAGCTGTTAAGTGATCAATCTTCCGTTGTATATCTAGTCCTTGGGTTTTTTGAATACGGAACCGAGATACGAATGTAAAGCATCCTCTGCCTTGATGAAACTTACACCCACTTCATGTAATTTGTCGTGATTGATGTATTAATTACTACCGAAAGCGTCTGCAATTGAAAAACGTTTCTGTGTTCTTATTAGAGGGTCTGATAAATATTTCGCCTGTTGTATTTGGACTCGGATAAAGTGCCTTAATAAAGTCAAAATAGCAGATCCTTGTTACTTTTTATTCATTATACAAACAGTATTGTGGATTCTAACAGAATATTTAAGGTACAGTTAGTTAGGTAGTTAGTTAGTTAGGTATAAGTTAGTTAGTTAGTTAGTTAGTTAGTTATTAATTTAGTTAGTTAGTTAGTTATATTTTTTACTTATTGCAAAGGAACAAAACTCAATAATAAATGTAAAAAAGTGTTGTTGTTATTATCAGGGCGTGGGATATGTGTGTATTAGTGTTTTGTTTTTGTTGTTGTTGATTTTTGTTTTTGGTTTGTTTTGTTTTTGTTGTCATATCTAAGTCATGCCTGCCCTTACACAACAGACTTTGACAATATATTCAACAATATGTTCTGAATGACAATGGCACTTAGGGAATAGGTACACACAACATACATATCAGCTTATAACTTTGATGTACCCGGAAATGGAAGATAATTCGATTGCACCATCACTCCGCTTATTGTTCTTGTAGTTCACCAGTATGACCTGTTATTCCTACGCCGTTTTCAATATTGTTTTATGCTTCCGTGTATTATGTTTTCCCTTTAATGCTGTTTATAGGAATCCGACCCCACAGCTGCGTGTACCCAAGCAGCTGAAAGAAACTGTATACTAACGCGCGTGTGAAATAGTGTCTTAAGTAACTGACTGACGTTGCTATCTACCTAGATGGATATAAAGATAAAGTTGTGGATTTTTGTTGTTGTTGTTGTTGTTGTTTTGTTTTGTTTTGGATTTTGACATGTATGTCTTGTTTCTTAAGAATAAAAAAACGTCTATTTAAAGGTGTTTATGTACTATGTTTATTCAGCACATATACACTTATTTAGTTCAAATGTTCTGTCCGAGCATAACAATGCATTTTGTAATCCATAGTAAAATATTTTGTTAACCCATTACTTATTCTATTCACTGGAGTCAATAAGTATAGATAATCCCCACTTGAGAAAATTCAATCCGTAACAATCATTTTGTGTTTACACGATCAAAAGCACAACTAAAACCGCCAGACGTGTTTTGCTTTAGTCGAAGACAATAGCCTATCCTATATTATGATTGACATACCTCTTTTGTGCGGTAGGATTAATTCGATACTTCTTTTGTCATTTAAAAGAGGTAAATTATTTGTAAAGGATTTGTAAACTAAATCCTTTGTCCATTGAACTTGAACAAGCTTAGTGTTATGTTTGTTAAACGATATTAACGTAACAATTGACAATAATTTTTAATAACATATGCAATTAAAATTCGTTTACATTTCTTCTAATGCGTTCGCTATCTCTTTGATCGCAAGTAATTCGACGTATGCGCTGTTTTTTCTCGTTTAGCATCTATTTCTGCGAAAAACAATGAAGTCACGTAGAAACGAGAACAATTTCTAGGAAGTAGCAGTGGGCCGTGTTCAAGTCATCAGGAAGAGATGACGAAAGCTCTGAAAGAAATTTGAATGAAATTTATTTGGATTTGTCAAATAAAATTTTACATCTCAGTAACTTCAATTCTACAAAAAATGAACCTATTTACTCGACAACAACTACATCGACAGCAAACATGATGCTGAGATTCTCTGTTTTCACTGATTATGGTAAACAGCTTCGGGCTATGACAAGATTTATTTTCTCCATTAAGATGGATAGTATCTGTAATCTAAAAATCTTACTTCCGCCGCCTTGTTTACTAAAAGTGAATATCTCTTCTATACTACAAAGAGGAAATAAATTCTTAGTGTATACAAGGGCTGTTCAATAAATTTGTAGGTTTAGGTAGAAGGAGATGAACTAGACAGTTTTTTTAATATGTTATATTGTTTACCTCAACTGATAAATATTTAAAAAGGTTCAAGTAAAATATTTGCTCAAGTAAAATATTTTGCTTTTGTTGTTATTTTACAGAAAGTTGCCTGTTAGAGGTTTCTAAAGCATAGAATTAAACACCTTCTCTCTACCGGAGGAGGGTTGTCGCACCCCCCTCCCTAAGGGTTTTCCCCTATTGCATAAAAACGCAAAAGCAAACGACATTACGCATACAGACAGTCATTTTGATGACCAAATTAGGGTGGTCCCACTTAAGGTAAGGTTTTGTTAGGCCGTCAACGTTGCATAAGGTGTCTTCCCAAAGGAATTTTTCATTGGAATTTAGCTCGTAATAGCAGATAAAGATTACAAATACATTGCTGAAAAAGAATTTCAAACAAGTTGTTTCTTTTTGGTTTTAGGGACAAAACAAAATTCAAACAGCGGCATCATTTTGCCAGTTTATATAAATTATCTCAAAAACGGCAAGACCGATTTGAATTTGTTTGCACCAAAACATGCGTAACCCCTACCTTGACAATTACATAAAACAGCTTTATTGGTTTAAGTTGCGTTTTTGCGCTAAAAACAAAATCCAGGGTCCATATGGACCCCCCTCCCCCTTATGCAATTAAGTGTTAACAAATGTTTAGGGGGCTGCAACAACCCCCCTCCCTGGGTAGACGTGTTACAAAAGCTTGGGTAGACGAGGATTATGCATTAAAAATCGACAAAAAGTAACCATTGATATACAGATATATGACATATCCATCTTCCCCCTGACATTGTTGAAATCTGCAGCAAAAATATTTGTTTATGCTATGTAAAAGAACAATCTTTCCCGAGTCTTGACACCATCTCGTTGTTGACTTTGTTGAGTTTCGCGTATTGGAACAAGATTAATGCGTGCCAGTTAAGTGGAGTTGTTTCTTCAGTTTTCAGGGTGAAAAATCAACTCTCAGAAAACTCTAACTGGAAAGTTTTAATTTTCTGTAAAATACAAACGTAAGAAGACACGATATTTACTTAAAACTTTCTAAATATTATTCAATTGAGCTGAAATACATACCATATTAATACCAGCTGCATAGCTCATTTTCTTCTACCTCAGGGCACGAACTTAATGAAAGCACGGTACGTTGTGTACTAAAATAATGTATTTTAAAAGTTTTGTAGACGATTGTTTACTAAAAGTATATAAATATGCTCTATGTATTTATGTTGTTACATAGAAAACATAGTACTATAATTATTTAAACTTTCATAGACAATTATTATATAAGATGCCATTAAAGTTCCCTTGAAAACTAATACGACAATGTGAGTTTGAATCTACATGGCTTCGAAAGAAGCCGGGGAAAAGTTAATATGTTTGGAAAATGCGTGCAGCTTAAACGAATTTAATTCCCTTTTTAAAAACTTCCATGGCAAAATGTTCATAATGTCTTGCAGATTGTAGGTCAGCTTTACTAGATTACTTACCAGACAAATTAATTGATAGGATACACCAAACTTCCCCAATGGGGTCAATTTTGCAAACTGAAATACATCCCTTTAATATTTAGAAACAACTCTTTTCACGTATTACCTATAAGACCGTAATACCCTTTTCACCTTGATTATTCTTTGATTATGTTTAATACCCTGATACGATATAAAATTCTTATTCAGTGGGTGTGGCTTATAATTCAATGAAGCAATCTGACTGGTTCTTACTCTAACTCCGCCCATCCATTATGACACGATAGATGACAGGCAGCGCGTCAAGTTTGAAACATGTAAACAAATAGGAACTACTTTTTTACAGTGCTGCGTTTTGGACTTGTTTTAGCAATTTACATTCTTTTAAAGACAGGTTAATTAATTAATGACATAAAATAAGTCCAAACATCTGTATGACACACTCGATTTTGAACCGATACTGTAAATTTCATAAAATGTATTCAGTTCTTTCGACGATCGACCCAGCCTAGCCCAGGCCTTATCACTCAGCTGAAAGTAAACACATGTGCATGCACTGATCTCGAGGCAAAATGTTGTGGTGAACAACATAGCTCATCATTTTGTCTCGTTATTTTTTGAACTGAAATTCATGTTGCAAATATTATAAATGTTGGCACGATTGGCAAGTTAGAGGCCGAGACGGTAAGATTCGTGCCCGGATTCGTGCATTGAATTTAAAACTGGACGCCGGGCCGGCCTAGCTAGGCTAGCCTCAACACTGGCCTTCCGATGAAATGCAATGTATGCCGGGATTGAATTAAGCTTACAGTTGCTTACCTTGCTCAGTTTTGAATAAATAATCTTCTTTACAATTACCAATGACACTGTTTTCTCAGTTTCTAGTTAAGAAAAGCAGAGTTCATGACCAAGTCCCGCTTCAAGTCTTCCAGCAAGCCAATCGTGAATGCTCAGTGACAGTGTCAGTGCCAGTATTGACTCGGAAATTCGTGTCATCTATTTCCTGCAATGTTACGTTTTTCTGCAAACACACCAAGTAATTATTACAATTATATCTTCATCAAAACACATTTTAGTATAATCCAATCAGATTTTGTGCAGATTTTCTTCATGGCTCGATCGTCATTCATGTCATTTGTAAACAAAACAATGTGAGATTCACCTGGTATATTAATCCGCGCCAGCTGCGCGCTGGAAAAATCGTACATGTGGATTGATTCATTATCTAGACAGGGGTGTCAGTAATTAACTAGATGATGTCACGCTAATTTCTTAACGTACAAACACATTAATTTTTTTAAAAACGGTAAAAATCCAAATAAGAATGGGAATAAAAGATAAGATTATTCTCTAAATAGCCACCCAACCCCCTAACATTTTAACCTTTCGCCGCCAATGATACGGAGGAATGTTATATTTACTGCCAAGATTTGCCAACATACAATTGTATTGGAATATCTACTCGAACCTGTCTATACGCCGGGAAAACGGTGTGGCCATTGTTGCCACACGTTAAGTCTATGGGGAAAAATTCTGACTCCGATTTTATACCATAACTTTCGTCTAAAACAAAAATAAGGGAAAACATGCCGGCCTATTATGCTGAAGGTTGTGATTACATGAACCCTGCCGTTATTTTTGTCTTCCAACCGAGAAAAATCAGTCTGAATTGTATGTTTACATGTGCCTATTGTGTTAATACATATGATTAGTGGACACGATCATTTGTTTGGGTCCAAAACGCACGTGTTGGGCGATTTACATAAATTATGACGTCACTACTTTCCCGGCTTATTATGATTATCCGTATAACTTTCATTTTAATTAAGCATTCTATAATATTCTTTATATTTCACGTCACGATCTTAAGTCTGCCTAGGAGACTAAGTAGTAGTTATCTTACTTTTAAGCATGACTAACCTGTAACATAAGTAAAACAATGCGTTGAAGATTATTTTATCCCTTCATGATTGAAAAAAAACACTTCAGCTTCGCATTTTTTTAACAGTCCATGTTTAGTTTAGTTTAGTTTTATTGAGACTTACAACCATATACAATACAATAATAAGCATCAAGTATATACACCACAATACAATATTACAAAAGCTGCAGAAAATAAAACAGAGTCACATATCACAACAACCTAAGTTGTAATGCCAGGATAGCCCATAAAAGCCCAGCAAATGCATATGCAGGCTTAATTCAAATGGGGTCCCCAAAACAAAAATGGCTGTGGGGTCTCCAAAACAAAAATGGCTGTGGACGCATGGGGAAAGGAAAAAGACTTTTTAAAACAGCAATGAGGAAATAAGCCTACAAACACCGTGTAGGAAATAAGCCTACATATGTCGTGTAGCATTAAGAGCAGTGGCCCCTGGAGAAGACCCCCATATACAACAATGAATGGAATATTTAAAAAACTCTATCGATCACATAACAAGTATTATACTTATGTGTATCTTAACACCAATGGCGTAATCATTTCATACCATATATCAGTGTTATTAATAATCAAAATGTAAAGCATCAAATTAATGTTTTTTCGATGATCTGTAACATAAAGATGTGACAAGATCTTTATTAACGCACTGCAATCGTAGCGGCTGTATTAGATTTTTGTTTACTTCACTGGTATATATTAGTTTTATGAAATGTACACGCCTTTGTGTATATGTTTGTTTTTTTCTGGTATTATTTCATATGTTTCTCATATCCTCTTTAATGTTCTTTCTTTTTTATAATATAAAATATAAAATTGCGAAAATTATAATAAAAAAAAACTTGATTATTTCTAAAAATGTGTTTCATCTGATATTGATAAAACTCGAAGTACACATGATATATATAATATTCAGATATGATTTCATGTTAATAAACCTAATGATAACTCACTCGGTTTTTACTGTTTTCTCTTTGTTTGAAATATTAAGCTTTGCAACTTGATTAATCGTAAAACATAATAGGGCTGCATAATATTACAAAACTATGTTTCTTACACCACTTGAATGGTATAAAATGTAATACTGGTTTTTTTTCCTTCTTTTTTAATATCTAATATTGAGGGATCGATATCCCATGTCTATGTCTATGTCTGTCTCTGTATGTCCCACGGGGGTGGGGTTGGGGTCGGGGGTGACAATCAGTAGTATTGAGGTATTGCTTAAGGTATAGCGTGACCAAGAATAATGTGAATTAGGTTTTTTTTTTATAGGATTGACGGGTGATTCGGGTTACACCGTTTATGGTATCAAGACAGCCATTTTCAAAACATAGGGTACTTTTTCAAACCCTAGTGTTTGTTAATTGCTAGGGATTCATTTAGGAGAATGAATAAACACAAACAACTGGAAATATGAATAAAAATGTATTCAATTATTTTTAAAAAAATACAAAGCTAATTTTTTAACACGGCTCCCATCATGGTCAATGCTTATCTCAACCATTTGAGAAATGTCACTACACTGTGAATTATAAGTGAATCCTGACGATGTTTTCCACTTCCGAAAAAAAAAATGTCGCATGTGGGTTGGATCGGGGATTTGTATGGTGGTATCGGGGACCTTGATGATCACTCACTCGGTTAGTTAAAGCAACGGTTCAGATTCCAAAAGGAAAAAAAGTTCTAAATTGCCCATTCCCTCACATTCAAGTTCAATACATCTAATCGATTCATTAGAACAAAACGTCTGTTCATATGCTTCGTAAATTAACGCATTCATCTGACCGAACAAAAGAGATATGTCAATCAAAAAAGGGACAGACTATTGTCTTCGACTAAAGCAAAGTAGTCTAGGCGTGTTTTTCTTTTTTGCTTTCGTTCGTGTATACACAAACGGATTATCACAGATTGCAATTTCTCAAGTAGGGATTATCTATTATTAACTGTAGTGAATAGAATTAGTAATTGACTAACGAAAATTTAACAAATGCTTAAAAAATGCATTGTTAATCATTTACAGAACATTTGAACTAGCCTAATGTGTTAATTTATAAAGCTGCCTATATCTACCAGTTGGCGCACTTACCTAACTCTATTTACTTTACACATCTCTAAATCTGCATTATAAACGACTAAATAAATAGAGATATAAATCAATTAGATTTCCTAATCTTCACCAATTATAAACGACTGCTAATACTTGATGGTGATTTTATTTGCATTAAGTGTCGTCGTCAAAGTCTATTGCAATAACTCAATGCGTATGTAATCAGGTAGCAGTCTTATTTAAACCAAATATATTAATATTTAAAAAAAAAATATACGTGATGAGGATTGAATAAAGCAAAACTATTTTAAGAATATCTTATGGAAACGATAAACCACATCATGGGCTATACCAAAAAGTACTTCAATAGGATTCTTATGCTACAATAAATGCATGTCAATTTTTCTGTATTTATACGCCGGGGAAGTAGTGACGTCAATTAGCCCAACACGTGCGATCTGGTTTCAAGCAAATGAATACGCCAGAATAAGAACATCCCAACTCCAAAAGCTCCCTTTTGTAAATTATATTTATACAATATAAATGCATACACATTTCTGAATTTTTTTCACATCACTGAAATAGCATTTCAATGTCAATGTCCTAATCACATTGTCACATTTGACCTTATAGTTGACTTGTTTAAACATTGTTAGATACTTGTCATAGTACATAGTTGCTATATTTAAACAGCCATAATAAGAACATCCCAACTCCATGAGCTCCCCTCTGCAACTATATGCTAGGAAAGGTATCTAACAATGTGTAACAAAGTCAACTACAATGTCAAATGTGACACTATGACTGGGATAAAAACATGGAAATGCTTTCTAGTGATTTGAAAGCATTTTCAGAGATTTATATGCATTTATATTTTACACAACCTAACAGAAGGCAGCTCATGGAGTTGGGATGTTCTTATTCTAGCGTATTCAAATGATTATGTCCACTGCTCATACGTATAAACATAATAGGCGTACGTAAACATACAAATCAGACTGATTTTTCTCGGTTGGAAAACAAAAATAACGGCAGGGGTCCCGTTCTGGCTTGTGATCACAACCTTCAGCATAACAGGTCTACATGTTTTCCGTTATTTTTGTTTTAGACGAATGTTATGGTATCAAATAGGAGTATGAATTTTTCCCCATAGACTTAACGGCAAAACTGTCCACCCCGTTTGTTTTGGTCAAAACGCACGTTTTGGGTAATTTACATAAATTATGACGTCACTACGTCCCCGGCGTATAGGAAGTACTGTTACGAAGAAGTTAATCGCCCATGACGGACGAAACTGACAGGTCAGTGTTAAAACTTTTGGTTCTGTTTAAAATTAAATGACATAATTTATCCGTTATACAATAACGAACCTGGTGAATCTATTTAGTAAGTAGATTCAATAATAACATCAACAATATATTACTGCACAAGAAAAGAAGCAAGTTTATTTATACTTCTTTATTCCAGTTGACATTCTGTGACTGCCTTATTCCACCCTTGTTTTTGTTTTTTAAAGTATACCGTCTTGAATGTTACGTTACATTAGATTTTCAATTTCCGTTATTTTCTGCCAATAGACCGCGCTCAACAGAAAAGAAGTCAAGCATCAAGCTCATGCTAATTTAAATAAATATAATAATGATAATACTAAAATATGTGGTTGAATGTTCGATAAGTCTAGAAAAAAGTTCATCTCTAATTGTTTCAGTTAATGAAACGAAAAACTAAAATAGTATATATTTTCAAAAACAGAAAAAAAAGCCCAATGAACTTTTTGGTTTGTGACATTGACTTATTTTTCACGATTTGTAAATCAGTTATGCCAATGTTTTGCATAGTTGAAAATATTTTAAAACAATTATAAGGATTTTATAATTTGCTTAGCCAAATTGCGATATAAATACCTTGCAGCTAGGGGCAACAGAGTCTTCTTCTTCTTTCTTTACGTTATGTGGTTAAAATGTAACTCATTTGTTTCTTGCCATTTCTTTCTTTCTTTCTATCTCTTTTCTTTCTTCTTTCTTACAATAATCTCAACTCAAAAACGTTATACCTGATGTCAACCAAATACGTATCTATGAGTGACTGTGAAAATACACAATATACAAGAATAGTACCTTTAAGTTAGAAATGAGTATTAACTCTTTTCTTTTTCATTCAAATAAACTTATTAAAAATTGGTTATAACAGTTATATTAGAAATAAAACATGGTATTAACGGCTTTTGGTCAAAAAGCTGAAAATTGTGTATAGTTCGAATCATCCGTATTCAAATCTCACCAAATGATAGTCTTTTAGAATTACAATTTATAATTAGACTATATTATTAAAATAGACTGTTATGTTGGAAACATGTATTTTTTGTTAAACGTGCATGATTTTTTGACGTATTCTTGAAGAGGTTTCAGTTAAACAGAGATAGTAAAGGCGAATATATGTGAGTTGCTCTGGCAAAATGAGAGGAAAGTCGCAAATCTACATTTTGAATAAATGACATCTTAAGTAAAAATAGGTTGAAAAAGTCTTTGGCATAAAACGCCTTACATGCATAATTGTTTACAAGTGCCTGAAGTTTCGAAAGTCAACTTGACCAAGAAGTGCAATTATTCACGGCTAATTGATTGCATTGCGCTATTAAACACTGTAGTAACAAGTATCTTTGAAATCGATTTACAGCTATTTTTTACTGCAATATATTAAGTGGACTTGCTTAGGATTTCGATCTCTAAATGAAGAATGGAGAAAGAAAGTATGACATATTGTATATCACTCAAAAGCTAAGATTATAGAGAATTAAAATATGTCATAAACACAATTTTGAAATCTGCGACTTTCCTCTCATTTTGCCAGAGCACCCCTCATATGATAAAATTCTTACAGCTTGCAATGGGTAAGTTGACAAAACTCTCGCAAATATTATGCCTTCCTTTTTTTTTTGTTACTGAAAAAGGCACGTAGCTACCTGTTACAAATAAGGATGATATAACATTAGCGAAGACGTCCGATGCGAACATTAGCGTAGAATCTGTATTATGAGATATAGCAAACAATATATCAGGTGCATAATGCTTTTTGATGTCTAAGCTCTTGTGGCATTGCAATAATATTATGATATATTTTGTTTCCATTAGTAGATCTCAAGTGCCAAGAAAGTCCATATCAAATGCTAATTAACCATTAACCTAATGCATCTTTACATACATATTTATTGGCTTTTCGGAATATACAAGCTCTATTATATAGACCATTCCTATAATTGACACACCTACGCCGTTGGTGGGGTAGATCCACAGAATCGGACGGGGAATCGGAACTCAGAAGGAGGTTAAGTAGGGTCATATCATACTTGGCCTCGTTCTGAGTTCCGATTTTTTCGTCCGAGTCTATGGATTTACCCCATCAACAGCGGGAGGATATCAATTAATGGAATGGCTTATAATTGATTTATTACCACATTCATCACTGTTTTTAGCATGTTCAATAATCAGCATATTCCGTTTCATGCATTCTGAATGATACGTTAAACTGAATTATCTAATTTTGGCGGATTTAAGTTTTATTCAGAGAGTACCATACATGGTATACACTAAATTGAACAATATTGAGAGGCCGAAGCAAGGGCTGTTTTCATGTTAAACCTACCCATGATAATACATTCATTATACGGAATAAATTACAATATTGTCAACATTGAGTTTGGGTATTAGATGATTGAAACATAGGAATTGAAACAGGTTAAGAAAGTTTCAAGCATTTCAAATATATGTTTCTTTCCTTCAAAAAACCCAAAGAGACAACAAAAAAACAACATATTAATTGTTTATTTATGCAATACGCTTATAATGAATCTATGTATGGAATCAAATTTGACAGTTCAACCATTCAACATCAAGGTTTATCAGAACTAATTCAAACACTTATAACACGTGTCTGCCACATACCCGTTTGTGATCAAGGGGGAGGGGGGGGGGGTCCATATGGACCCAACACCGAAAAAGCGCTTTCGCTAAGGGATTTTATGTTGAATCTCTGGTCACGGGTGAAGTACGTCAAAAGAACTAAAACAAAGAAAACGATTTTAAAATCGGACAAACCGTTTCAAAATGGCGAACAAAAAACTTGTCGTGTCGTGTCAAAATTTTCCCGCCAAAATTTTGAAATTTTCGAAATGGAATTTTGGCTTACATTTCCAGTATGTAAATACAAATACATTCCTTAAATACAATTTGAAAAATAAGTTGTTCGCTTTCGATTTTATGGGCAAAACAAATTTGAAGACCGCCCTCGAAAATGCTTATTCATGCTAATTAGCATGGTAAGGGATGGGTCGATTTGAAATTTTTTTGCCCCCAAGTGAAGCGTATGACAAATATATAGAAGGGCAATGAAAAAGTACGCGTTTTTGCGCTGACGTACACAAACCAAATGTTGGGTCCATATGGATCCCCCTTGACCACTTTTAAGTGTTAAGTACTTGCATTTCTATTCTATTATTTTGCTATTATTTTATTTCCATATAATTAAAAACAATACATCAAAACAGCAAACAAAATAAAAACCATATGGAGGAGAGGGCTAGTAGGCCAATAAGGCCCGATAAATTGCCAACCCCTTATAACAAAGTACTATACAAACGCACACACACCCCACAAAATATCATAACATAAAAAGGAATAGCTTAGAAGAAATACATTAAAGACACAACAACGATGAGCTTAAAGGACGCGGGGAAAAGTGAGATCACTGATAGAATTGAAATAGATGACGTTTGATATTAATTCTAAAATGTTTAACGGATTAAGAATATTTTATTGTTTAAAAGAGTTCCATAATAAAGGACGGATTGTTCTTATGCATTGATCATTGATTTCTTGTAACTGTGCTTTTTTTGTCAAAACAAAAAATATACGAATCTAGCAAACTCTATGATGACCGGTCAGCATATGTTGACTGAAGGTGCGTATATAACTAGGCGTTTGTGTATACGCCCGCGCTTAATACTTTGTCGGCATGCCAAGACGCTTGTCATCGCACACGTACTCGCAGTGTTCATGCAGTGTTTTAGGTGCACGACCGTATCATCATCTACATGGATGTTTCTCCAAAGTTTCCGTGGAGCTTTCCCAATGTGACACTTTAATAACTCATAATGATGTTGCTTTCAACAACTCATCCCATTCCATATGTAATCCACTTAAGTCGGTGCAATGTTAACGTGCGTTGGGAAATCAATCAGTGCAAAGCCTGCTGATTTGAAACAATTGAAAACGGCAAAGCAAAAACCTAATCAAAATGTTGCCCTTAAAGTTCTAAGTATCAGATTTTTATCCATTTCTTGTTTATACATAAGGAATATAAGGGAAAAACTGTTTCTAAGATGTTTGTAACCATACTATGCAGATATTTTTAAATCAAAATGAGGACTTCGTGATATTTTTAAGATGGCAACCACCCCTTACTTGGCGTTGGCGCCAATTATGTTTTGCTTAACGACCGTAAAGGATAAACTTACAACTAAACAAAAGCTTTCGGCCATATTCGTTTGCGTTTTGTTGTGACAGGGTATCATCCGTCAAGGGGTGAGAACCCCCAGTATTGGTTAGACAAGGGTTTCATTCAATAAAACATCCCCATTATATCAATACAGAATATTAGAATCAAGCAAAGTAGGTCTTAAAATACAATGTATTCATACGCCTTCATTCCAGTTGACATTATTAGTCTGTCACTGCTTTATTTAACCTATATATCTATTCAAGAATGCCGTCTTTAATGTTACGTTACATTACATTTTCAATTTCCTTTATTTTCTGCCGTACATACCGGGCTCAAAAGAAAAGAAAAAGAAAGAAAGGAAAAGAAAAGAAAACATATGTTTCAAATGTTTCATCGAGGATAAGTCTAGGAACAAGTTCACGCTACTTTATATAATGCATTGTTACATTCAGGATTCATAAAATTTGATAATAAAAAATAGAAAAAAAAACCCCAAAACAACAACAAATAGATATATGTTTAACCATCGTCTTCCAAGGCTATTTTTTGTTAAACACGTCTGCCCCACCTACATTTTTGGAAACGGAACCCCTATGAACTTGGTTTTGCCCTATCCAATGATACCAAGATCAAAATATCGGCCAAG
>JXSR01S047446.1:111741-134475 GCA_000969725.1 Ophiothrix spiculata
TGTTACAAAAATGGTTCCGGAGAACAAGGGTTAATTAATTAAGTTCAAGTAGTTCTTGAGTGGTGGACTCGGACCATTTATCACCAATGATTGTTTTTGCTGCCCGACTTTGTAATTTTTTTTTGAATAACATGTAAATCATTTTCATTACACGTAGACCATAAAACATCACAATACTCCATATGTGGAGATACGATGCTTTTAAAAACAAGAGATAGTGTGTTTTTTAGGTTGTAAACCTTTGCATTTTTTAACATATATACAAACCAAGGAGAATTTTCTTTTTAGTATTTTTCACCTGATGATGCCAAGACAAACTGTCATCAACTATTATTCCAAGGTGCTTACAATAAATTACTCTCTTTATATCAACACCATTTATACTTATAGGAATGCTACGATCTTTAATGTAAGCAAGACGTTGTCTGGAACCTATATTTTTATATAATCATAAATTCTGTTTTTTATATGTTTAAACTCAATTTGTTGCGAATAAGCCAATCATTTATATTTACAAGATCTTCATTTACAATGTTTGTTAATTTATCAATGTTGCTGCTTTTCACATACAATGCAGTATCATCAGCATACATACTGGTGTCCATTTTATTTATATATAGTGGTAGATCATTTATATACATAATGAATAATAGTGGCCCTAAGATCGAACCGTGTGGGATCCCACACACAATGTTTTATATCTTAGATTTAAAAAAAACAACATACAAATATGCAAAAAATGGCGGCCATTTTGAAATTCAAAATGCCCTCCTTAGACGACATTTAAAATATGGAAGCAACTCAGGTCTTGTTGCCTAGAGTATAAGGATGCAACAGTGGGCCTTTCATTCATAACTCATGGAGTATTGTAGACGAAATACAATTTTTAGTGCATTAGATGAGAGAACATGTCAAAAAATTTTAAACATCAGAAAATAAGTAAAAATGGCGGCCATTTTGAATTTCATTATTGTCAATATTTCTTTTAAAACTTTTGTGATCTAGATACAAGTGTTCTAGTTGCTTTTCAATGCAAATAGTAACAAAAATATCAGAAAAAATATCAATTGAAATGAATTCTGTAAAAAAGATACATACAAATATGCAAAAAATGGCCATTGAAAAAAATAGAAGCAACTCAGGTCTTGTTGTCTAGGGTATAAGGATGCAAAGAAACCTTACTTCCACTAGTATAGCAAATTTTGCACTGACATACGAAAATGCTACATATCACCATGTACTAATAGACTTTATTATCACTGACTTCTTTATTGTAATATGGCATAATCCAGCGTGCAAAAATGACCGAAATAAAATGTTCTCCAAAACACGAAACTCCTTTGTCACAACGAAGGGCTACAAGGAATGATGGGCAGCGAACCGTGACTACTCCATAAAGTGAGGACCTCTACAATATGAGGTACACACTTTGTCACAAATTTTATAGTGGATAGAGAATTTTTTGTTTATCAAAATCTAGCATGCCAGTGTAATGAAAATACAGCGTCCATGTGACCGAGTGTCCTAACTACTACACAACTCTGTAGAACGTACTTTTACATTAGCGATCGATAAGTCATTGATTGCGACTTATTCCGTGCAGTTCGATTAGACCCGAACTCCTGGTTATTGGAGACACCCAGTTTCATTACACCGGCAGTTAATTGGTCACATTATGCATGTATATGTTTTTTTAGTTTGTTTAAGTTTTCTGCTGGATGAAAATATGTCAGGCTTCTCAAGGGCATTCAATATTTTGATATTATGGACTTTTTCATTCATCACTAACTATATTTTAGCCTTCGGGTTAGGTATATGACTTTACACTTCAAACTTGCCCTTAGACACACTTCGCAGTTTACAGATTCAATGTTTCTTCTTTTTCTTTTACTGGTTTACCTCTTTAATTCAGAGCTGTAGCAGACATTGTTAGTCCTGTAGAAGAACTGGTCTTGTTTTTTGTCTTCAATTCTGATGTGTTTGTCTTTGATGTAGCAACTTCATGCCATGTGATGTGAAGTTTCTCACACCATAACCGTCCAACTCGACGATTACATATGAACGCTATGAATATGAACACCCCTTGTAGTGAGTTAAGCACAATGTATATGTACCAGAGCGCTTCTACATCTGTGAAAGAGGCCAGGTAGCCAAATATCCAGGTGAACCCCATTAAACTGGCGATCTGTAAACAAACAAATCAATCGTTGATTAATAAATGTACACGCTGAGTTTAAAAACAAAACAGAGCTGTTATAGAGTTAAATCCCATTATTGTTTGAAGCAGCAGTGAATCTTCCGTGTTTATTCAATAAGAGCGGACTCCGGGTTTAGGGGGACTCTCAGTTTTTATTATATAGATTTAACGTGTGGCAAAAATACCCCTGGTTCAAAGAGTCTTTCGAAATCAAGGATTAATATGTACCGTGTACACTCCTAGAAAGGAAGGATCAAATATGAAGTATCAAATCATTTCCTGTCGTTTTTAGCAAAAAAAAAAAAAAATGAAATTCAAATATTTAGAATTTTATAACAACATTTTTGCCTGATTTTCCGTTGAAGAACTTCATAATTACGTAACGTCTTGGTCGATTGTGATGAATTTGGTATCATTAGATAGGGGAATCATACCTTTCTATTGATACTTAGTTCATACACTCTAAAAATTATTTTACTCTTTGTTGAGTAAAAAGGTCACAGCTCATTGTTGAGTAAAATCTTACTCAATATTGAGTAAAATCTTTCGGTTAAGTCAATATTACTCATTGTTGAGCACATCTTACTCAACGTTGAGGAAAGTTTACCCAACGTTGAGTAAAGTTTATCCAACGTTGAGTAAGATTTTACTCAACAAAATGAGCTGTGACCGTTATGTAAGTTTTTACTCAACTAGAGTAAGATAATTTTAGGAGTGTAGAGGTTTCTGTTCAAAATATTAGGGTTGGGTTGTAACAACCCCCTCCCCTTTCGGTGTTCGTGTTACAGAAATAGCGTAGGAGGACATTTATAAGCTAAAAAAAGGGATTCTGTGATCCTTTTTTCAACATTGTTTGCAAACTTCAAAACTTTGATCTTGTGTAGAGCCCATTAGCTGATATGCCACCGCGATTGCGATTGACACGGCACTTTTTAGACGTTGCCCCAACCACGTTTTACTATTTGAAAACTTATATTAGAAGTTTTTGCACATTAATCAAGTTTCTTAATTAGTATCACAACAAATAGGTGGTGTCAAACGCTCAAAATTCTGTAAGTTTTCAACGCCATACAAAATCTTCTCAAACATGTCAAAAATATGAGGCAGCTAGTTGACGTGTTGTATCTAAGTATTACCAGAAGGCGGAATTGCCTATTTTGTTATAATTGTTTTGAAAACTTTGGAAAAGACATTTGCCGAGATATTCGCCATGGGATATCATGAGATATTTATTCGGTTACAAAGTACAATGAAATTCGATCGGATGAAGAAGGTTGACATTAAGATGGTGCAGAGTGCAAAAATAAATCCCAAATACCTGTCAATCACGACATATTTATTATTTTATACAGTTTGGGAAGATTTGATATTCATTATCGGAATTATTACCTGTCATCAAAATTCCATCAATATCGTCCCTGCAGCCACGTTTGCTACTCCATTAGTTGTTATGACGCATTTTGCAGTATCGTACCATTCCTTTGTGTGAGTTAAAAGGCGAAATGAAATATTGGTGTTGACTTTTCTGCATTGTTGCCCAACAAACGCAGTTTGTTTTTTACATAAACATTGTAATCTACTACCTTTTCCTTTGGAGAAATTATGCACAAATGAGCAGACGATCAATTGTCTTTCATTACTTAAGGCAGTATCTCGTATATCAAAGATATATACATACAGTTTTCTAGAATGAAAATGGATGGAAGTGAAGTTTGCATCTGCTATAATTCTTTATAATGCAAATACTACATTTTCACTTTGTGAGGATTTTTCTTTTATGCGCAGGCTGAACTATAGTCTAAAAATGTTGCAATCAAATTATTTATTGATTAGGAGAATGAGGAGGAGCCCCACTTCGATAAAAATGGTGAGTTCTATCAATTGATAGAGATCAATATCTACAATTTTATGATGATTAGTATTAGACAGTAATAACTGTTTCAAATTTCAATTGATATGACGTAGTTAGTATCTCTTATTTTGCTAAGTAGCAATTACCACATCCATTAATGTCATGTTTTTTACATGCTTAAGATTATAATTTGTCTACTTCAGCCAAAGTAAAACTGGTCTTGGCGACTCCGTATGACCCGAAGGACAACTAATTTCATAAATGTATTTAGCCTTTTCTATCATTATGTTTAATTCACCGCGTTTAGCTGAGACGTTTAATATTTTGCCAAATAATGTATTATTACCATGGATACAAAAATATATAGTTCTATATAGGTCAGGTTTTCACCACAAAAGTTCCACGTTATATCGTATGTAAGTAACCAAATTGATTGGAAACAGGCCAATAACGCGTTTCAACGATGTTTTATGATAACTATTGATTCTCTTACATTTTGGACAAAACTCCTGAATCAGATTGTTATCGAGGGGGATTGTATACGAATGCAGAACAGAAAATGGGGAAGGGACGCTGATCCTAGATGCGGTATGCTATTTCGAGTGGTCAACTCGAGTGTGGAAGGACCTCCAAATCGTTCTGTTCTCCATAGCCACCTTCAAGTCTTGTTCTTTGATTCATGTGTCTTTTTAATACATCAATTTTGTCTGGGTTCCAATGTGTTTCCCTACCGTATTTGGTATTCAATAGACAAGCTTTGATGAGGGTTCTCTAGGCTTCTGGAATCTGTTTCTCATTTGTTTGATCTTCTGTGACAGCTTTGGGATTTTTTTTGTATAGGGTCTTGTTGACGACTTTCAGACTCCAATTTACAGTAAGTACTTTATGTTCACATCTGTGGCTGTGCAACATTACGTGTACTTGTGTTTAAAGATTCTGTTGCGTTTCCTGTTACTGTTATTCTTGTTGTTGTTTCTGATTTGGTTCATATCCATGTAAAATCATGATAATAAATTCAGTCTTTAATGTATGTAGTCGCTTATTTTTATTACAAGGTTAGATATGTCTTTTCCACAAATATGTCAATTCATTGATCACAGTCATGCTCATTCTATACTTGGCATGGTTACTTTAGGCAGACAAATTAAATACTGACCACGGCGACACAATCTGATTTCATATAATGGATATTGGTCGAAGGCATTTTAAGATGCAAGTCATTATCGACAGTTTAGAATATGAACATGCTGCTTCAATAAGCTTTTCAATGTGAAAAACATAAACTCATGCAACCTGCTTACAGCTCATGTTCTAAAATGATTGTTTTGTGTTGGACAAATATGTTGGTTACAATTACATAAATGTTAACTTCTGAGGAAAAATCATTCATTCATTCATTCATTCATTATTGTTTTTCAGTACACACAAATTATGGGGGATGTGATAAAAAGGCCAGAAAAGCTAGAGGTAAATCATAACCCATAACCTAAATAAAAATCAATTTGCTCCAAAAAAAAAAAAAAATGTAAGTAATATGCTTCAATTAGCTGAGCTGAGTACAGAAGACTGTTTTACCGATTATGAGTTGTTAATTTTGTGGTCAATACATTGCCAAAGAATAGGATCGCAAGTTTTAATTGATTGATCCGAGAAGACTTTTTTGTTTGAGCGTGAAATCATTGACATTTCTGGTTTAATATTGCATTGTATATGAATCACTATTTTTGTAAATAGATATTTGAAGTCTCAGGTTGTTGATTAAGTGACCAGCTACACATGAACATACACACTTCAAGTTAATAAGTATTATTGACATTCAGAATTTTTAATTAGTAAATGAGCAGAGTGTCTCCTATAATGGCTATTTAAATTGACCTGATTACCCATTTTTTAAAGTTTAATATCTCATCTATATAGCTTTGGCTTGTATCTGACAAAACCAAGGTATCATATTTTTATATCGCAATACTTTTGTGCCGTATAATATATACAATACTTTTTCGGGAACGGTATATCTCAATTTATTGATGACTCCAAACTTCCGCGAAATTATTTTTGTGACATCGTCTATATGAGTTTTCCATGATAGATTCTAATCAATGATAACACCTCAAAACTTGGTAATAATAACTCTCTCTAACTTTGTATCCTCTAATTGAACACATATTTTGTCATCATCTTTTGTATTTCTCTGACGTTTTATAGTGCTAAGTGTGTAATTTGTTTGCATTAATCAACACTTTTCTGTGCTTTAAAGTAAGTTTAATCCAATATGTTACCTTTTCAATACCAGCAGCAAGATCTGCATGAGAATACAGAGTAGTTGTATCATCAGCAAAAGTTCAATACTGAGGAAGTATTCCCAATATCACTAACATAGAGAATAAATAATAATAATAAATATGGGCATGGAATCAACATGATGAAATTTAGTACCGATGCTTCTTCGTGTTTGGATCAATGACATGAGGTAAACTGGAGCATTTTTTGGCTCCAATGTATCTTACAAACTGACATAACCGACAGTTGAGGAAAAAGACCTTTGGAACGCACCAAGTAATTGGAGAAGTGTCTTTCGCGACATTACGTTGTGATAGGAAGTGAGGTGGAGATATGATCGTTAGCACGATGTTGACGGAGGTTTTTTTTCTACAAGACCTTACGACAGATTTCAAACTTCCACATAAGGCATACAAAAGAGCTCAAATCAACGAAGATGGATCACATAACATTTTAACAGGAAATTGAGAGAACATGATCAAACACACTTTTCTTTTTAACCATTGTAGAAAGCTAAATGTGAAGCCAATCCGTGATTGAAAACAATCAATCATCTCATGAAATTTGTAATGTTAGACTTATCTCTAGAAGATATTGCAATGGGTACTATACACTGTGCAACGGCTGTAATTTATGAATAAAGCATTTCCTGGATGAACTCAAAATACAGTTTGAACTTCTAAAAAGAAAAGTATCACCTTATGCAACACATTTTCAGCTTTGAATGAGATGGCTTATTCAGGTTGAACACTGATACTAAGAACAAATATATAAAGGTCTATTCGTTTTTCGTTTTTGTTTTTGTTATTTTGCTTGGTTATATATATTTGTTATTTATTTGTGTTTTAATGTTTTCTTTTAATAATCTACATATGAAGGCATATCTTAACTTTTGGAATCAAATATATTTGGGAATACACGTTAATAATACTGAGATTAGAATAAATTATTTATCCCCATTATTTTGCAAACGTTGGCTCTTAAATAAATTGTCAAATATTGCTATTCAGTGCGTGTTATGTAGATCCAATCAATAGAAGATGGTAAACATAACACATTTAAGTAAGAAAATCGAGAGAACATTACATAATGGATATCTATACGTAAGTTGTAAGTAATCGTTGAATAATGTGATTCAAGCAACTAAAAAAAACTAGCAAGAACCCGATAACATAAAGCTTATAGCCTATAGATTTTTGGAGAAAACTGGTTTTCACCCGAATCTGAGAAATCCATTGATATCCCATGATGTAAACAAGACCATTAAAAGCCAGTAAACCGGTTCGTTGGGTGCTTTGCCGAGTTCGTCTGTTTCAACTTTAAAAGCTTAAATTACATTCAGATTTTATTTTAATCATTTGTGAAAATCCATAAAGATGCATGCCAATGCTTGACTGCTAAGAGCCAAAATTCACAGCAATTAGCTTCCGGAAAACAAAGCAGCGCATGCAGGTCTGCTAAACGTTTATAGACTAAATTTATTTTATCGCCGAAAAAAAAAACTCTGTTCATTACATGTTCGAAAGTGTAAACGTTTACCCAAATACACACATCCACATTATTGTCATGATTATTTGGAAGAAAAACAAAACAAACAAACACACAAACAAACAAAAAATAAAACAAAAACAAACAAACAAAAAACAATACCAAACACAAATATCGCTCATGGTTTTAAGTGAGTAATCATACATAGGTTAAACCAAACAGCTTATACACAAACGTATGTACCAACTTGATCGAAGCTTAACGATTCTGTTATTTTTCCCCATCAAAGAGTCTAAGGACACCTTTATGTGTAGACTGTTAAGGACCAGGACACTGTAATTGAACACAGAACAAATGTGCGATCAAAAATTCATTTACGTCTCCCAAGTGACTATTCTATACTGTGAGGGATCAACATGCCAACAGAAGAATAGATATCAGTATGCTCTTTAAATAGAAGCGAAAGTGTTGCCATCAAAAATCAGGGAATTTAATTTAAATCTTCTATTTTGCTTGATTACACAACCTTGATGATTGACGACATTCATATATTTAACTAATGTACATTAGGAACTGTAAAATACGTTACGAGTACAATCCTCGATGTTATTTATTTGCGCAGAATGACTTAATTGATGTGCTTTAATAAGAGAAAATAAAGTTCAAACAAACAATTTTAGTTATTAAATTGAAGAGGTATTCATAGCGCGCAGCGATAATGTTTTTATTTTTAAATACAGGTAGAAGTAGTGTCATATACGATGAAGCTTATTTTCATCTTATCTTGATAAACTTAAACTATACCGTGTCTCAATTTGACGTCATGAAAGTAATCAAGCTAACACTGATTGTTATCACTTGGATCCGTATTACTTATGGTGTTTTAAGGAGTGCATATGGATAACGTTTCACTGAACAAATCGGAGTAATCAAGATATCTTTGCATATTGGAGATAACTTATATGATGTATGCTATATTAAACTATTGTATAGGTATAGCTTTGAAGGTCATGCTTAAGAGAAAAATATTATTGTAAATGATACATGAATGGGTTTTATAGGCTTACTAAAACGTTCTTTAACACTTTAATTAATTAGATAAATAGATTATGTGTCGACAAGTGATATAGATAAAATAAATGTTATTAAGTTCTATTTAATATATGTTGAGAGTTTCAAACAATCATCTGCTTACATTTCGTTTCTATTGTACAAAAAACTTAAAACTCCCCTGTTACAGTTGTCTAAAGTCAAAATGTATTATCAAATTAGGGATAACTTCAAAGTGCGGTTGTTTGCACTTGCGATTGTTATGAACAATGGTAACCGCCCAGAACCGTCGGTTCCGGGCAGTCAGCCGCCGGTTGAGTTTTGAAGTGGTCCCTTAGTTAGGAATAACCATTGTGATACCCAGAAATCATACATCAATCTCGTTTTCTACGTTTTTTTAGAACCAGTTAGTTGCCAGATTCTTTTCATGCTATCAAAAAAGGTAATCATTTTCAAGCTTTTTTCAGCTTTGTTTAATTCATGGTGTGCAGCGCCCTGGTGGACAATTAAAGGTTATTAAACTGCCAGTTAATGTGGTAAAAATCAATTTCTAGAAATATAAGATATAAGATGTACATTTCTTTTTAAGCTTAAAAGATATATTTCAGAGTTTAATTTAGCATAACTTTAGTAAATAAAATTGAAATATAAAGAAAACCATTCTTGCTGTAATAATAATATTAATCAATACCTTTGGTTATTTTAAACAAATATACGTCCTTTTCAGACAATACAATATTGTTTGTAATATATAGATCAAAGAAAGTACTTTGTATATTATATTCCATAGTTCCAATCAGCTTAAAATATCCCTTGCGTATTAATCAAATAGAGGCATCTCTAGATAAGATCAAACACTATCTTCAAGCAATCCCTTTTGGTCGTAAACAAAGAGGCGGAAGTAGGATCTTTAGATTAAACATTCCTTTAATATCTATACGTCTTTCATCAGTGATTTTTTATAGTTTTACATTGCAAGAAAATGGAATTCTACTCGAGTATTTAAAAAAAGTTTACTCTCGATTCACAATTTCAAGCTAATTCGTACCGAATATATGGTGTGAGTTTATATGTGGCTATCCGCCCCGTGACCTCGCTAGTCGAAAATAAAGAAAGTAAAAAATCTATCCCCTGACATATACATTCTCCACCATAAGTTAAAATAGCGATACAAACACCTTCATAACTTGGCAACGGAAAGTCGGATTTCAAAAATTCAAACGGTTTGGATGTCTTGATCTCCTGATTTAATTTACAGACCATATAAAATAATTTGATCTATAATTTTAAAATCACCAGAAGTGTCTACTACACGTAAAAACACATGTCAAGGTCGTAATTTGGTGATTTGCAGAAATTGTTTTTGACAGACTCGAGCTTACTGCAAAATACCAGCCAAGTTTCATTTCAAGAAAATGGTAGGAAATATTTTTAAATGCGTTTATCTAAGTTATAATTTTTACTCCCTTAAAAACTTTGACGGATCATAACTTTCATTCTGGAAATCGAGTGAAGTTCTTTGTGGTGCCATTTTGATTTTTAAAAACGTCTTTTCAAATATTTAAAAAAATGACTAGAGGCGGCATTAACGGCTGGTTTGGGATGGACGGTCACATATAAAGTGTAATCAACAGCTTCAGATGGAATACATTTTAATTATAACACTAGGCTTTTCCCGATATCTCTATCAGTTGAATGTTATATATATCCAAATCAAACAATAACCGTTACACTGAGATTCAAAGGCTATCAAAGTTGTTCACAAAATGCAAATTAGCTTATAAGCTGCCCATAAGCTTAACTCATATTGTTTCCTTCATGGGGAGAATGTTATGTAGAAAGAAACATAAAAAAATATATAATATTCTTGAAAACTTACTATGCTATGCTAAAATACGATGTAGCATCTTTATAACTATATAAAAGAAATTATCTTCAGCATAGTACATATGTCTAGACAGATAGACAGACAGATGGATATATAGACAGACAGAATGACATATAGATAGACAGATACTCATATAGACAGATAGACACGAAGACAGATAGACAGACAAACAGAGAGACAAATATAATTGATATATAGATAGTTAGATAGATAGAGACATACTTAAGAAATATTTAGATTATTGCTGTGCTGTAGGTGGGTACGATAAGTAAACAAAGCACAGTCATCTGATATGTATAACCACGTCTACTCTCAAATTGAAAGCAAGAATTAATTTCAGCGGATGCTCACTGTCTATTTACATGCATTATGAGCGTGACTAGTGTTAAAGTTGATCGATTGTAGCCAGATGCATCATGTTATGATTATATTTACATACCTACTTCTGCATATTTGTACGATATGCGCTAAGCATGCCTTTGTCCAAGTAAGAGATGAAGATAAGAGGTGAATATAGCTCGAGACACATACTATTCTTTCTTTTAAGTATTGATGTAAACAGAGGGGTCTTACATTTTTAACAATCAAAATTATGATGTTTTTTCAAGTTTTTTACCTGATCTTGTATTATCAAACATTACCTACATTATGACTTATTTGTGAGCTTTATATAGGCCTGTATTCATCTCTCCACACCTTGCAGACGAGACATCCGTCAATGACATCAAGGAACATATAACACCATCAGACAATACTGCATACTCACAATGTTGCCTACAAACATTCGACAGGTTAAATAACCCTTAGTTGTTAATGCCATGGAATTGAGATTTAACGATTACAAGTAATTTCCATCTCAATGGGAATATCAATTTTGTTTTGACCTGTGGATGCTTAGCAGAAAGTTCCAGGGTTGTTGTTTTTGTCATAAACACTAATGATAGTTATGTTCCCTTTGCATTTCAATGAAATTAGATATTCGATTTCGATTAAAATTCGATTTTTGACAAAACTCAGCTTCAATGTCACGTAATATATTATGCCGACCATAAGGTATACCTATTGATATAACGGGCCATATGGCCTCTAATAGATAATAATGACATCATTAAAATGATCAGAAATGACGTACTTTTAGTCAAATTGTCAAAATTCAAATTGTTGAGAGAGATTTCTTAATTGGATTGAATATAAAATATAAAACAAATGGTTATCCTATAATTATCATCATTACGCCACACAATTCAATGAACAAGTAAACATCAAACTATTTTCGGTTCTTACGGATCTGGTATTTTATTTATTCATGTAATATCTATGTATCTTTGAAGCAGGAACCAAATAGGTGCAGGTGCATAAATACAACCAACTCATCATGCGATTTACAATATTTAGCATTTAATAAATGATGCACTTTGAGCACAACTGTATAAAGTTACATATAGCAATACCAACCAATTTTTAATAATGGATTTAAAAAACGAATACATAATTACATATTTTTCATTTTGTAAGCCATGAACAATCAAAACCGATATTTTCCTTGATCTTGGTCACAGACGTCCCAAAATAGTTGCCCTATAGTTGTATTTCAATGACCGTTGATTCGTACTGATCCGTTATCTTATTCATTTATGTTATGTTATATATATTGTAAAATACCTGGAAGTAGGAACCATAGATATATAGATACAATCAACTCAGTATTTACAATACAGGTTTGTATTTAAAAAAAATAATGCTCTTTGATCACAACTGTACAATATAGCAATACCAACCAGATTTTAATAATGAATTTGAGGTAAATATGTCTCGGGGGAAAAGCTATTACGACAGATGACTTCTATGACTTCTGAGGCAGCCGAATTAATAAACAGAATATTTAGTAGATTCTTTTAAACTAACTGCAATTTTTCAACAGTCCTCTACTTCAAATGAAATTCCTTCATCCCTTTTGATATGTTTTATTATTAAGGGCAGATTGTTAAGGGTGACTCACAAGGAATCGCCGTCATCTTGAAAAATGCACAAACTGGTGGGGAAACACAAGTGCAAATATCTATGCTATTATAGGTCCTGTATGCGGTTTAAGACGCATTCTATTCTCCATGGCCACATTCAAATATTGTGCTTTGATTCATGTGTCTTGTTTTAGGACATCGACGAGTGACAGGACTGGTCTCTTAGTGCTTCCCTTCTATATTTGGTGTCCAATAGATACGTTTTGATAAGGGTTCTCTTAGGCTTCTGGAACAGTGGTCGGCAAATCTGATTCTCATTTGTCTGATCTTTTGTGACAGCATTGGCATTGTTTTGTTAAGTTCCTTGTTGACGACTTTCTGACTCCAATTTACAATAAGTACATTATGTACACTCCTGTGGCTGTGCAACATTACGTATACTTGCGTTTAATTTGAAATATTTTATTGCGTTTCCTGTTGCTGTTGTTCTTAATGTTGATTCTGTTTTTTATTTTTACTTTAAATTGTTTTTCATACCCATGTAAAATAATGATAATGAATTTAATCTTAAATGTATGTAGTCGCTTATTTTTTTTATAAAGGTTGGATATATATTTTAATCAAATATGTCGTTTAGCATTATATATCGATTATCTCTATTCATTTTTTGGTCAAATGAGATTTTTTTTTACGTGGAAATTGTCACTGTTACAACTATTCTAACAATATCATATCCATTTTGCTGATAGCAATGACTCAATTCATTGATCACAGTCATGCGTATTCAATGCTGGGTGTGGTTACTTTAGGCAGACAAATTAAATACTGACCACGGCGACACAATCTAATTTCATCTAATGGATATTGCTCAAAGGCATTTTAAGATGCAAGTCATTATCGACAGTTTAGAAAATGAATATGCTGCAACAATATTAAAGCTTTTGAAGGTGAAAAACATTAACTACTACCAACTGCTTACACCTTATGTTCTAAAATGATTTTCATCATCATCATCAAAATATATTTGGCCAAAATATTGATAGGACAAAATAACAATTGGCCTAAATAACTTTGGACGAAATATATTTGGCCAAAATAGTGGTAGGACAAAATAACAAATGGCCCAAATAACTTTGGACAAAATATATATGGACATAATATAGTATGGCCGAAATAGAATTGGCAAAAATTATTTAGGCCAAAATAATTTTGGCCCAAGTGAAATTGGCAAAAATAACCTTCGACAAAGTGTTGTATTCCCAAAAAGAAAAGATATTAGTAATACGCTTTAGCTGAGTACGGAAGACTGTTTTACTGATTATGAGTTGTTGATTTTGTGGTCGATACATTTCCAAAGAATAGGATCGCAAGTTTTAATAGATAAATCCGAGAATTAACAGGTTTTTTTGTGATTTAAAGTTTAAACCAATTTGTTACCGTTTAATACTAGCAGCAAGATCTGCATGAGAATACAGAATAGTGGTATCATCAGCAAAATTTCAATACCGAGTAAGTATTTTCAATATCCTAACATAGAGAATAAATAATTATAATAGATATGGGCACCGAATCAACATGATGAAATTTAGTATCTAAAAAGTGAATTATAGTCTTATGAAGAATTGCAATACAAATTTTAATTTTACAAAAAATCGAAATCACGGTGTAAGATACAGAGTTCTAAACTTGAACTTTAATTAAAGTATTGATTTGGAAAAGTGCTTATGACCTTCATACATTGCAATTTTCTATATATAATGGGTGTAGTATTTCTCAAATGAAATTTTTGTCTGTTATATATTATAAATATATAATTGGTTGTCTGAATTTCCGGGAGTGTTAAAGATGGTAGTGACTGTAAAATCGTTGATTGAATGGTTGGGTCCATTGAAGTGTACAGCGACAGGTTTGTTAGCACTATATATACAGCGTGAGTCAAAATGAAGTTGACCGAGATTCAAAACTGTATAACAAACGAACTACTGATATTTAAAACAGTTGTTACACACCTTGGAAATGTACAGACTCTTTGCTTATTTTGAAAAATAAATGAAGGAAATCGGTAAATCCTAGGAGAAGTTATGCCTGTTTAAGTATAAAAAAAACGCATTTCACAAGCTGTCCACGGAATTGATGAGCGAACAAAATGCAAAGTAAGTACTTCAGCTGTGCAGTCACCTGTTACTAATACCCTGTCTTCTTTCGGCAAAGAGTGATGCAGTTTCGAGGTCTGTCATTTCTAATTCTGTTCACATTCCAAGTTTGAGATCCTCATGGTCCTCTTTTGCTTTAGTTTTGCCCTGCAAAACGTCTTTGAACCTCTGAAGGCCTGTGTGTTTTCAATAAGGTTTCAACTACGAGCTGCCTTGGTGGCATACGATGTACAACTTCCAGTACTAACGACCAGCTTTACAAATTCAGTGTCAGGCAGGTTCTAAACTGGTTTCATTCATACGATTGGTTGATATTTGAATGTGAAATTCCGGCATCAAAATCCTAGTTGTTAAATGGTTCTGTTTAAGTTTTCCTTTCATTTTAAGATCAGCATATCATGGGCAGCTTTTCCTATGAATGGCCAATCTCCTTGATTCAATGTTTAAATATCAGTCAAAAGAAGGGTAGGGTATTCATAAACATGTAATTACTCTGCAATATCAAGGGTTTACTTTGCATTTTTAATTGGTTTACTTATTTATTCCGTGGACAGCTAGGAAAATTGGTTTTTTACTAAATCAAGCATACCTTCTCTTAGGAATTACCGATTTCTTTCATTCTTTTTTTTTTTAAATAAGCAGAAGAGTCTGCACATTTCCAAGGTGCTTATCAATTGTTTTGAATATCAGTAGTTCTTTTGTTATACAGTTTTGATTCTCGGTCAAATTCATTTTGACTCACGCTGTATATATTTGAGCCGATTGAGCGTACTGAAAGTGGGTCAGAGTCTCACCAATGTAGAATTAACTACGTTTTCTGGTGCAAGAAAAAAGACTGGTGCTTCCTGGTGTTTGTATCAATGACATGAGGAGAACCGACAGTTGAGGAAATACATAGACCTTTGGAACTCACCATGTAGTTGGAAAAGTGTCTTTCGCGACACTACGTTGTGATAGGAAGGGATGTGAAGATATGATCGTAAGCATATGATGGGGTTTTTATTCTACCAAGAGCTTACGACAGTAATCAAATTTCCACATAAGGCATACAATAGAGCTAAAATCAATGAAGGTGGATCACATGACATTCAACATGAAATTTAGAGAACATGACCAAACACACTTTTCTTGTAAACCATTGTAGACAGATGAATGTGAAGCCAAACCGCGATTGAAAAGTAGTCAATCATCTCATGAAATGTGTAATGTTAGAATTATCTTTTAAATATATTGGGTACATTGTGCAACAGTATGAATATAAACTTTCTTGGATGAACTCAAAATACAGTTTGATTTTATAAAAAATAGAAAGAAAGTATTACCCTATGCAACAGATTTTTTGGATTTGAAAAAAAAAAGAACTATTACACTCTCGAATGTTGGACATTAATAGTAAGAACAGAGATAAGAAGTTCTTTTTTCGTTTGCTTGCTTGCTTTTATATGGTATTTGTTTACCTGTTATTTGTTTTGTTTTGTTTTTTTGTTTTTTGATTTTTTTATAGATTTCTATCAAGTTATTCAAAAGATGAACGCGTATTTTAACCTTGGGAAACAAATATATTTTGGAATACACGTTATTAATTCTGATATCAGATTTTATAACCAGTATTTAACAAAACGTTGGATCTTAAATAAGTTGTCAAATATTGCTATATTGTTATGGGAAACATAACACTTTCAAGTAAAGTGATTCAAGCAACTAAAAGAAACTAGCAAGAACCTGATAACATAAAACTTGTAGTCTATAGATTTTTGAAGAAATCTGGTTTTCAACAGAATCTGATAATGTAAACAAGACCATTAGATAATGTTACTGTCCCGATAATAGTACACAGGCACATCAAGTTTCTGAAATGAGTGCTATAAGCCAGTAAACTGAATCGTCGGGTGCCTATACCGAGTTCGTCTGGTTCAACTTCAAAGACTTAATTCAGATTTTATTTTAATCCTTTGCGAAAATGCATAAAGATGCATACCAATGCTTGACTGCTATTAGCCAAAGTTGACAGCAATTAGCCTCCAAAAAACAAAGCAGCGCATGCAAGCGTTGCTTAGTGTCAACCCTCGTCTACCAAGGCTGTTTTTTTAACACGTCTACCAAAGGGGTTGTTGTTGCAACCCCCCCCCCCCTAATTTTTTAGAACGGAACCCCGTATGAGCTTGGTTTTGCTATCAATAGATAGGTATGGTCATCACCTATCTAATGATACCAAGATCACGTAATTATGGCGTCATAAAGCTTGTTCAAGTCGGAAAATCGGAATGTTGGCAAAAATGGCCAACAAATCAAAATGTTGATATTCAAGTTCTAAATGACCGATTTTCATCAGGTTTTTGTTAATAAAGAAGGAAAATGGTAATTCTAACATGCCCTGCAAGTTTCAGCTTCATAGCATGGATATATTTGTCAAAGTGGTGACTTGATTTTTTTTCCGGGGCTCCACCCCCTACACCCCTCTAATAAAGAGATTACTCAAATGCCTGGGTCGGTTCCTTTTGCGTTTTTATGCAGCGGGGAAACAACTTTAGGGGAGAGGGGTGGGGTGGTGCAACCCCCCCCCCAACCCCCTTCGGTAGACGAAGGTTAAGGGAAAAAACTATTTAATTGCAGAAAGTAACACTCTTATTTCATTATATTGTTCGAAATAGTAAACTTTTACACGAATTCATGCCAAACATTGATCATGATTATTTGGATGAAAAACAACAAAGCAAAACAAACAAACAAATAGAAACAACAAACAAACAAACCCACAAACAAACAAAAAACAAAAAAATAAAACAATAGCAAACACAAATATCGCTAAGTGCGTAATCATACATAGGTTAAACCAACCAGCGGATACACAAACGCATGTACCAACCTTATTGGAGCTTAACGATTTTTTCACATCTCAAAGAGTCTAAAGACACCTTTATGTTTAGGACAAGGACACTGTAATTGAACACAGAACAAATGTGCGATCAAAAATTAATTTACGTCTCCAAAGTGTCTATTCTATACTGTGAGGGATCAACAAGGCAACAGAAGAATAGTCGATATCAGTATGCTCTTAAAATAGAAGCGAAAGTGTTGCCATCAAAAATCAGGGGATTTATTAAAATCTTATATTTTGCATAATAACACAGCCTGGATGATTGACGACATTCATAGTTATAACTAGTGTACATTAGGAATTGTAAAATACATTACGAGTATAATCCTCAATGTTCATTGTTTGCGGATGATGAATTAATTGATATTCTTAAAAAATAAAAATAAATTTCAAAACTACCAATTTTAGTATTCATCGTACATCAAAGCAGTATTGTTTTTTTAAATACAGGTAGAAGTAGTGTCATATACGATGAAGCTTATTTTCATCTTATCTTGATAAACTTAAACTATACCGTGTCTCAATTTGACGTCATGAAAGTAATCAAGCTCACACTGATTGTTATCACTTGGTTCCGTTTTACTTATGGTGTTTTAAGGAGTGCATATGGATAACGTTTCACTGAACAAATCGGAGTAATCAAGATATCTTTGCATATTGGAGATAACTTATATGATGTATGCTATATTAAACTATTGTATAGGTATAGCTTTGAAGGTCATGCTTAAGAGAAAAATATTATTGTAAATGATACATGAATGGGTTTTATAGGCTTACTAAAACGTTCTTTAACACTTTAATTAATTAGATAAATAGATTATGTGTCGACAAGTGATATAGATAAAATAAATGTTATTAAGTTCTATTTAATATATGTTGAGAGTTTCAAACAATCATCTGCTTACATTTCGTTTCTATTGTACAAAAAACTTAAAACTCCCCTGTTACAGTTGTCTAAAGTCAAAATGTATTATCAAATTAGGGATAACTTCAAAGTGCGGTTGTTTGCACTTGCGATTGTTATGAACAATGGTAACCGCCCAGAACCGTCGGTTCCGGGCAGTCAGCCGCCGGTTGAGTTTTGAAGTGGTCCCTTAGTTAGGAATAACCATTGTGATACCCAGAAATCATACATCAATCTCGTTTTCTACGTTTTTTTAGAACCAGTTAGTTGCCAGATTCTTTTCATGCTATCAAAAAAGGTAATCATTTTCAAGCTTTTTTCAGCTTTGTTTAATTCATGGTGTGCAGCGCCCTGGTGGACAATTAAAGGTTATTAAACTGCCAGTTAATGTGGTAAAAATCAATTTCTAGAAATATAAGATATAAGATGTACATTTCTTTTTAAGCTTAAAAGATATATTTCAGAGTTTAATTTAGCATAATTTTAGTAAATAAAATTGAAATATAAAGAAAACCATTTTTGCTGTAATAATAATATTAATCAATACCTTTGGTTATTTTAAACATATATACGTCCTTTTCAGACAATACAATATTGTTTGTAATATATATATCAAAGAAAGTATTTTATATTTTAGATACCATGGTTCCAATCAGCTTAAAATATCCCATGCGTATTAATCAAATAGAGGCATCTCTAGATAAGATCAAACACTATTTTCAAGCAATCCCTTTTGGTCGTAAACAAAGAGAAGGAAGTAGGATCTTTAGATTAAAGATTCCATAATTATCTATACGTCTTTCATCAGTGTCAGAGCTGAATTTTTATAATTTTACAGGGCAAGAAAATGGAATTCTACTCGAGAACTTAAAATAAGTTTACTCACGATTCACAATTTTAACGTTCACCACAACCCTATTTTTGTAAATTGAGGGGCGTTGAAGGATCATTTTGTGCGTTGCTTCCAAGCATTCCCTTGGCTCAGTCAAGTGTGACAAAGACATTCAACCACCTGCTTATCACTCTACTACAGAGAGGCATTCCATACGACCACTCGACTTGAGTAGAAAGGTAACCTGAAAAAGGCGGTGTCAAATCAAATTGGACCTAAAAATCACGTTTTTGACCCATTTTTGTTGTAGCCCTTAACCAGTACATGTGAAAAATTATCACATTTGGAGTTCCAGTTCACACCCAACAAGGTAACCTATCAAATCTGACCAAAAGCAACATAAGTTTCCAGATATTTTCATCATAAATTGACCTTTACGTAAAATACTAGTAGTGATAACAATATTTTTATTCCTGTCTATATTACATTGTCAAAGAGCGTGACTAGTGTTAAAGTTGATCGATTGTAGCAAGATGCATCATGTTATGATTATATTTACATACCTACTTCTGCATATTTGTTCGATATGCGCTTAGCATGCTTATGTCCAAGCAAGGGATGATAATAAGATGTGAATAAAACACGAGACACAGGCTATTCCTTCTAATCTTATACGTATTGGTAACATACGGGTCTTACATTGTTTAACAATGGACATTCAGATATTTTTTAGTTTTTTAATGTTTTTTCCCTTTGATCTTGTACTACTAAACACTACCTACATTCTGACTTATTTATGAGCTTTATATTCATCTCGTCACAACGTGCAAATCAACGTCAATGACATCAAGAAACATATAATACAATCAGACAATGCCGCATACTCACAATGTAGACAAACATTCAACAGGTTAAATAACCTTTATTTGTTAAGGCCTGGGAATTGAGATTAAACGATTACAAATATTTCCCACCTCAATGGGAATATTAATATTGTTTTGACCTGTGGCTGCTTATCATAAACAGCTAAAAGCAGAAAATGCCAGGGTTGTTGTTGTTGTTGTTGTTGTTGGTGTTGTTGTGATTATTTATGTCATAAACACTCATGGTAGTTATGTTCCCTTTGCATTCCAATGAAATTAGATATTCGATTTGATTCAAATTAGACTTTTTGACTATACTAAGCTTCAATGTCACATAATATTCTATGCCGACCATGCCTATTGATATGACAGGCCACATGGCCTATTATAGATAATAATGACGTCATTAAAATTATCAGAAACGACGGAGTTTTAGTCAAATTGTCAAAATGTTTAAAGAAAATTCATAATTGAATTGAATATAAAAAAATTACGCCACACAATTCAATGAACAAGTAAACATCAAACTATTGCTGTTCGTATAAAATAGGTGCAGGTGCCGAGATAGAATCAATTCATCATTTGATTTACAATACAGGTTTGCATTTAATAAATAATGCTCTTTGAGAACAACTGTATAAAGTTACATATTACTATATCAACCAACTTTTAATAATGGATTTGAGATAGGTCTCCAGGGAAAAGTTATTACGACACCTGACTTATATGACTATGAGAAAGCCGAAATGATAAACACAATACAGAAGGTTCTTTTAAACACAGAGTTATTTTTCAAATCTTCTTAAATACGACAGGCCTCTACTTTCTAAAAAAAAATTCAAATGAAACTCCTTAGGCCCCTTTTGATATCTTTTATTATTGAAGGAAAATACAGAATGTGGTATACTTTTTGAAATAGAAGCATAACCTTTTTGATACACCCTGTATAGTTAACAATTTGGCTGTTAAAGTTGGGATTTTGTGATTAGCAAAAGCCTAATTTTAATTAACACAAGATTTGAAGTTCATTTTTTTTATCGTTTCAGGAGTTTTTACAGGTATTTAAAGATCATAGATTTTTCTTAAACAGGATAGTATCAAAAATAAACCAGGAATATCAAATATAAATTTCAATGATTCTAAAGAAAATACTTTAGCAAGGAAACTCCTGTATAAACAAATTAAATTGTTATTGCTTCGAATGTGATTTAATAATATAAAACCAATAATGTTGACATGAACTCACCTCAAATAGTCTAAAGGGGACACATGAGGCGTATGTTAGTGGAAGGCTATATTATCTATTTTTATTTAAAAATATTTTGACAACCTTATGAAATACATGGTTCCAGGGGGAAGCTGATCGCACGAGAACCAAATTCTTTTAATGACATTATGAAAATCGGTTAACTGCTGATGATTGGCATGTTTTAATAATTCACCAACTTTTCAGTTAAACCATTTAGGCTACGGGACCCTTTTAACATCGATATTTAAATTTTGTTACTGCAGAGAAGTTCTTTAGAACTGCGGCACACATGCCATATTAAGAATTTTTAATATATCGGTGCTTAGACACTCTCAAAAAATAAAATAACTATACTAGAAATACAGTGCAATATGGCGAATGTGTCGCTTTACCCTAAAATTATGTCATTTATGTTGCGCATTTTATAGTACTTGTTGAGAACACCAGATATTAACCCACGTCCACTTAAGGTATTTTCTACTACGTCGTCACCTAATGGAGGGGGGGGGGGTGGTTACCACACCCCCTGTGAAAATAAAATTGACGTCCCAAAAGTGTAGTTGCTTTATACTATAGCATAGGGTAGGATCTCCTCTTTCCATTGAAAACAAAATCATGAAAATCGGTCAAGGCGTTACGTAATTATGACGTTTTAAAGTACTTTATATCGCAAAATGTCGCCGTAAATCAGAAAGTTGAAAAAAAAAATCGCTATAAAAGTTCTAAATATCGGATTTTCATCGGGTTTTTTGCTAATTAATAAAGAAAATGGTAGTTCTTTCATGTTCTGCAAGTTAAAGCTTGTTAGAATGCAGATACTTTTATTTTTTGGGACTTAAACGGCTTACCTTACCACACCTAAGGTGGTACCCCAACTTTTTTGTTATCAAAATGACAGATCCGTTAAGGGGGGTGGTAGCCCCCCCCCCCGCCTTAAGTGGACGAAGGTTAAGCATAAAATGCATATAAAAGTGCATTATGTTTATACCAGGGGGGGTAGGACATGACGTCAGCAGATTTTGAAACTCCCATTCAAAAAACTTGAATTTTAACTAACGCTCAAAAATTTCATTTTATGCCCTTACTTAGTGTATAAACATGTGCAGATTTCAAAACCGTTGGGGTTGGGACTTCAACCC
>JXSR01S047446.1:166678-180621 GCA_000969725.1 Ophiothrix spiculata
GTGAGTCATCTTAACATTTTCTACATATGTTTTGGAAGAAAAATATCCCGGTCACAAGATAACACAAGGCAAAATAAATATTTCACTTATGTTTTATGATTGAAGAGATTCATCAGGATTGGTAAATATCATGTTGTTAAGGTTCTTAAAACTGATCCAAAAGATTGTGCACTTTCGTGGACGTTTCGACAACAAGCTGTTGTACGAGCGGGTTTCTAGAACTATGAATGACTATAATATTTCCACTGCTATGAAACCGTACAATACCATCAAAAAGGAACTGGTCCACCTCAAAGACAAACGTGATCCGCTCAACACAACTCATGCTCTCTACGCTGTCCCCTGTAAGAATTGTGATCTGGCATACATAGGGGAAACTGATCGCAAATTTGGCACCCGGCTAGATGAACATAAAACTGAAGTTGCAAAGACATGCAACACTGTCACCCATAAATCTGCTATTACTGACCACGTAGCAGACAGTAACCATGTCATCGGTTGGGAGGAATCTAAGGTTATAGGCACGGAACAGGACAAATATAAGCGATGGATACGGGAGGCTATAGAAATTGGAAAGCGAGGGGGCGCTACTATGAACAGAGATGAAGGACAATATCAATTATCACACCTTTATGACAAATTTTTGACTCCTGAGAATTTCAACAAATCAACTGGCAACGCCGGAAATGGCAACACTGGACGTGCGTCGTTAGTTACCAGGAGAAGTCACAACCAAACAAGTGATGAATAAGACAACAGCTTGTTGTCGAAACGTCCACGTAAGTGCACAATCTTTTGGATCAGTTTTAAGAACCTTAACAACACAACTATGTTTTATGTGTAATTGTTTGTCTTAAAAAGTGTTATTCAAAGTATCTAGAATACCTCTTCATTCGAGCGACGTTAGCAAAGGTAGCTTGTTGACATCTACAGGCACCTACATATATAGAAATTACAAATGCCATTAATATCATTTTTGCACCATGATGAAGGTAGACCATTGTTCTATTTACTTTGATAGGTATTTAAATAGAGCAAAAACCTGTTTTTAATTAACAAAACATTTGCAGTTCACATTTCTTACTGTTTCAGTAGTTTAAACAGGTATTTAAAGATCATAAGTCTTTCTTAAACAAGATGGTATCAAATATAAACCATGAATTGCAAAATATATAACGTTCAATGATTGTAAAGAAAATACTCTAGCAAATGAAACTCCTGTATAAACAAATTAATTTGTTATTGCTTAACATGTAATTTAATAATAAAAAACCAATAATGTTGCCATAAATTCAACTCAAACAATCTAATGGGGACGCATGAGGCGTATGTTAGTGGAAGAGGATATTAACTATTTTTATTTAAAAATATTTTGACAACCTTATGAAATAAATGCTTCCAGGGGGAAGATGATCGCATGAGAACCAAATTCGTTTAATGACATTATGAAAATCGGTTAACTGCTGATGATTGGCATAAGTTGATGCAAATTACAGAACAAAATCCCTAAATAGGTGATGGTGATGACGGCATCACTTGACACGTTTTAATAATTCACCAACTTTTCAGTTAAAACATTAAGGCTACGGCACCTTTAACATCGAGATTTAAATTTTGTTACTACAGAGAAGTGCTTTTTAACTTGTGGCACCCATGCCATACTCAGACTCTCAAAAACCAAAATAAATATACTAGAAATACACTGAAATATGGCGAACTTGTAGCTTTATGTGGCGCTTTATATAGAACTAGTTGAGAACTCCATGTATAAAGAATAAAATGCATATACAAGTACATTATGTTTATATATTTTATCTATATTTTTATCAAAGAAAAGAAAAAAATAATGGTTAAATAATTAAAAAAAATAAAAAATGACATAGCTATATTGTCTTTATATGATGATTAATTGAAGAATATTAAAAGGGTACATTATGTTGATATATTTTATCTATATTTTATCAAAGAAAATAAAAAATAATGGTTAAATAATAAAAAACAATAAAAATGACATAACTATATTGTCTTTATATGATGGTTTATTGATGAATATTAAAAGGGTACACAGTGACTGTTTATTCAAGCATCAACGTTCTGTGTAAGGCATTTCGAAGTTCTTTGTTAATAATCTTAACTGCAGGATTTTCCATTGTCAACTAAATCATTCATGCCTGTATAGTTTGCATCAATGGCTTTTCTTGAAATGTTCAACAATGATAGAAAAAAGCATGGCCTTTAAAGGTATACGTATACATTTTAGAAACCAAATTTTACAAACCAATGTTTTTGGTCATGTAAAGTTGACGCTCATTTTGTTTTTGTACGCTCATTCATTTATAGATCATATTGCCAAATTTTAGCACAAGTATTCTTAATGAATTTCAAATGATAAACGATTATGTGAGCAATAGTAACGGCAACATACAATAATCTAAGGAATTTTTTTATACTTAATTTTACGTTCAAGCACCTTTTAACGAAAACAATTTTTGCAAACTTTGACAGTTTGATTATTATTTAAAAATTTCATATTACGCATTTTCGCCAAAATCTAGTGCATTTGATGTTTCATCAATCGGTTTTCGAGATCTTGGAATGCTGAGATGGGCTACAAAATCCCAGCTCTTTACGGGTTAAGGTTGATTTTAGTGGAATAAGTGGTCAAGTGCCATTTTTACAAAATTGAGTTATTTGTGGCTTTGAAGTTGCAGTAGGACAGAAAATAGTGTGACAAATTTGTGGGTGATTTACCCTCTCGGAAGGGGTCGTCACGTCTGAGTTTGGTTAAAAGTTGAAAAACGGTCAAAATATATCAAGTTACATATCAAATGACTTGTCTTGACATGTAGATTCCAAATATATATGGTTTTATATATGTTCAGGGCTTTGTTGAGAAGATAAAGCCTGAAAATCGATACGAAGTCAAATGAGGTCAAATTTTCAACAAGGTCCGATTTGCGTAAATTACATATCAAAATTTTCGTCTTGACTTGCAGATTCCAAAAACATATGCTTTTATAATGTTTTGATTACTTATTTTTTTAGCGACCATGATTTTAGTGGAAGAAGTGGTCAAGTACAAAATATATAGTGATTATTGATTACAGAAAATCGATAATCGAAACAGGGGTTGTTCAAAAAATGTAATTGAACATCCCCTGTAAACAAAAACATATACCTATTATGAATTCAAAGCACCTCTTGATTTAAACGTTATTAAAAAACTCCGAATTTTAAATGCTCATAACTCAAAACTAGTATTTTGGCACTTGACCACTTCTTCCACTAAGGTCTTACTGCAATCTATAGTGGCTATTAAGTGTTATGTATATCATATTGTGTCATGTGTAATAAAAATGCTGCAGTCTCTGTCATAATTTGTTGCAGAACAGTAGCCTTATCCAGCTATCCTATTTATTAGTACAAAATATATTTGTAATCTTGTATCCTTCAATAAAAACCCGGGAGCCGTATTCTTTATTTTATTTATTTTTCCCATTTCCTTGATGTTTGAGCATCCTTGTGTAAATTTAACCAAAATGAATTATTAAGAATAACTCAATCATTTCAATGTATTTATGTTTTTTACAGCCTGAGTCCCTCAGCAAAATCTTCAAACTGAAGACATTCTTTAATTGGAAGAGGTATCATTTAGAGTTTAGGCAGTGCCATTAAGTAAACGACGTTTTCAAATTTTGTCGATAAGCAACGAAATGCCATAAAAGGAATTATCTTTGTAGGGAAGTATGGCATTTATCTTCGGTAAAGTCTTTTATCTTTGGTGTATTCTTTTAAAGTTTCACAAGCTCGTATATTTGTTGTTTATAAGTTTATTGCACAAACATATTCTAATATTTAAAGAAATTTAAAACTTGCAACTAAATAAAAAAGCAACAAATACTGGTTAACAAAAATTTATTTAACTACGTGAAGAGACAAAAATTAAATAAAGTCAAAGAGGAACCCCAAAAGAAACATGTAAATATCTGGTTTCACCAAATAGGGTTACTAGAATTTTTCAAGAGCATTTGTTTGATTTTAATTTAGCTTTTTGTTAATAAACTGACATTTTACTTGTATGTTCCTAGTTTAAAGCAATGATTTAAAGTAAAACATCAAAGAGTGTGAATGTCTGAAGGCGTTTTCACATGTTTATGTGTCAAAAAATTGTTTTGCCACCGAAAATGGAAAAAAAGTGTATGAAAGCTTTCATACACCAATGCATGTAGAATTTTAAAAAAATAAGCATATTTAAGGCTAATCATTTGGAGGGTATAATTGTCTACCCAAATCAAGTCCTTTGGGTGCCCCTTTATCATTAGGCCTATATCTTGACTTGAGATGGTAATATTATTCTGTTCCCTTTTTTTCATGTTTGTTTTAAATTGTTAATTATTTTTCTTTTTTATTTTAGATTTATAGTTTTTAATATTTAAGGATAAATTCCTATTTCCATGTTTTATTTTTATACATATTTTTCCATTTTCATCAACACCACAAATATTCCCGAAATAAACCTGCATATTGCCCTAAGATAACAACATTATGTAATATGTTCTAACATATATCAGGCCAAGTTATCCATTTCATTGGTCAAAGTCATTCCAAGTCCAACTACTTCAATACTTTAAGGTTCTAACCACCAGTTCTGCTCCCCTGTATGTATCCACCTCAAGCCAGCTCGTAGATTTACACGTTCATGGAATATTATAATATACAAGGGGAGAAGAAGAAAACATGTTCAACATTAGGCATATGCTTTTACCATCAAAAGCCTGCCATGGGCCTCAAACTGAGGCTAACCTAAAACAAACTCAAAAAAAAAAAAAAAAAAAGTGATGGGTGACAGTGTCGCTTCATTTTTAACACTTTATAGTTCTACTTTAAGTATATACTAGCTTATTTTGTACGTAAACGGTGTCGTTTTGTTAGCTAAGTAAGAAAAGAAGGTTTTAATAATGCAAACAGAAGGAAACAGACCGAATTGTGTTGAATTTTGTTTCACATTGTATTTTATCTGAGTGTATATGTTGTGCCTTTTGTTGGCTCTCGTTAACTCTTTAAATTTGTTTATAGGAATCCAATCATGCAGCTGCCTGTATGAAAACAGCTCGAAGAAATATGGTATTGGGTGCATGTAGGAAATCGTGTCTGAACGCGATGTGAAGTCCATTCTTTAAATCTACATCTATTCAATTCTACAGGGTACCTTTCGATCTTTGCGTGTAATTTTCTTGTGTTTAACGGATAATTAATATGAAACAAACGGTCTCTGAAAGTTCAATCCATGGGCTATAAAATGCATCCTTCACATACTTTCAAAATTTTCGTTAACCATTACGAGTAAAGATTGTAAAGGTGTTTTTCTGGGATACCCTATAAAGACTGGTGTTCTCATTTGAAATAAATGCACCAGGATCACCACTGTTTGATCGGTTCATTTATTCATTTTTCGACAAAAATGCACTGTTACAATTAATTCAGGCCCTTAAAAGTGTTTAAATTAGTTCTGGGATTAGGCGTTGAACTGTAATATTTGTTTCCATAACTTATTTTCACATTTTACTTCAAAAAATGCTCAATTTAGGTCAAAATACCTCATTTTAGCCCATATTTTGATGTTTAATTATTCGTGGCGCTATTCAATTTTAAAATTAATTATGAAAAGGAGGGTAATGAGAAAATTAAAAGTGTTCCTCATGTTCTTAATACAACTTTAACCAGAGTAAGCTTTATCAACCAATTGCTTTTTAAATTAGTCAACACGTTCCAAAGTGTTATTTTAGAATCTGTTGTTAGGTGTTATACGTCCATATAAATAGACTGTAATATCTATAACACTTTCTCATAGGTATATTGATTTTAGAAGAAAAAGAAACTGTTACTGAAAAATATAACCGAAATGTATTTACTTCGAGTTCTATCGTGGATTCAATACTAATTGTTCATGATCGTTGCACAGTGTACCTACAATCCTTTTAAGATAAGTCTAACATTACACCTTACATCAGATGATTGATTACTTTTAGTAATGGGATTGGCATCACATTCAGCGATCGACAATGGTTTACTAGAAATGTGTGTTGGGTCATGTTCCCTCAATTTCCTGTTAACCGCCATGTGATCCATTTTCATTGATTTGAGCTATAATATACGCCGTATGCAGCAATCTGATGAGTCGTGTAGAAGTCACGGTAGAAATACTCAATAGTTTTATGCCATAATACTTGTAATTAATTCCAATACATGTCGAAATGAAAACGTCTCATCTACAAATCTCCCTGTCTGATTTGATGACTGATGTAGAAGTCATGATAAAGAGACTTAACAGTTTCATGCCATACTAAATCGCACTACTTGTCAAAATTAATAACCTGAATTTTAGAACCTTTCCTTCCTAAAAACTACTAGGGTATTACAATAAATACATATTCACGCCCATATGTTTGATTTAACTACTATTATGTTAATAATACAACCAAGGCTGATTTTAAACCAAAATCCCCTATTTCTTACAATGATTCTAAACATTTCCATTTAAGTTAAGCACTTCTTAATAATTTGATTTGAATTTCTTCTTGAAAAGACGTACATGCGCTAGAGTTAAGGGCATATTTTTTAATTTCATAAGACATTAAGACATTATATTATATAGTTTGTAACCCTTAAAACAAAACATAACAACACGGTTATTAATAAAACTCTAGTCGGTGCCTACTATTTCCTAGAGGCATTGTAAAAAAATAAATCAGGTTACAGTTTATGTTCAGCTTTTGGCAATATTCACATATTTTTCTGAGAAAGTCCAGGTTCTAAAAACTACCCATAATTTTAGTTAAAGGGCAATTGGGATTAAAAAAAAAACATAAATTACGCACCAAGTGAGAACTTTTGGATGACCACCGATATAGAGGCCTGATAATATGTGATGCGTTACAATAAAAGGCCCATGTTTGGTCTAAAAATCAAAATTTAGTTTTTGAATTGGCACGACTGAAAAGCTGGTTTAAAATGGTAAAAATATTATAAAGGCACCGTACATTTGGTTACCGGTAGTAGCTGAGAACAAGTTCCGCCCTTTTGATGTACCGCGTCACTTTTATTCTAAAAAACAAGTTGTGTCGAGCTTTCGCCATTTTGAAAAAAAAAATATGCATGCTATGAGGCTATGTTAGTTTTATCATTTCCATTCGTTATATGCAAGAAACCCGACGAAAGTCTGTTATTTAGAAACGTTTTGATTTGGGTGGCCATTTTTGTCAAATTTCCGATTTGTCGACCTGAAAGACCTTTATGACGTCATAATTACGTAACGTTAAAAAATACGTAACGCCTTGGCCGATTTTTGTGATCTTGGTATCGGTGGATAGGGGAGGACCATACCTATCTATTGGGAGCAAATATATGTCCATAGAGGGATCCGTTCTAAAAATTGGTTAGACGTGTTACAAAAAAGGCTTGGTTAGACGAGTGTTAAAACAACAACAGCAACAACAAACCAACATTGTAATTGATGGCTTAAGTTACTTTAATTCTAAAGTAGTACTCACTTTTTCTGGAGGCAATGTAAAAAATAAATCAGGTTACAGTTTATATCAAATTAAACTATTTGCGCCAAAATCGATCTGTTCAATTTATTAACAGGTTTATGAAAATTTCATAGAAAGATTTAGCTTTTGGCAATATTCAAACATTTTTCAGAGAAGTTACAGGTTAAATTAACCAGTACCTGCACTTATTAAATAATTTGATTCTATACACTCTCGAAAGTGCTAAAGCCATGATGTACCACTACGTATTTTGTAGGTTTTGAGACTGTGACAAAGTGTCGGTCCTACAGACATTTTTGGCTTAAACTGTATCTGTATTTGGACACAAATACCTCTTTTTTACATTTAGAGAGTATTATTTTCAGAAAAACTCATTAATCGAAAAATATACTTCAAGAACCTCATTTTATACGGTATCTAAACATTATCACCCGACAATTTTCACACTTTTTCAGCATAAATCGTCACATATATTCTAAAAAAAAGTTGTCACTAGTAATCAAAAGTATCTCAAATTTGCAAAAGTGTCTCAAATTGAAAATCATCTCATAATGTATCTCATTTTGCAAAAAAAAAAAAGAAGAAGCAAAATGAGATACATAATGAGATGATTTTCAATTTGAGACACTTTTGCCAATTTGAGATACTTTTGAATACTAGTGTGTGTCTAAAGGGTTTTTAGTAATTGAGAAAAGGCCTTCATTTCTATAAGAAATACATTATGGCTCATACGATCTTTATCTTGTTTCAAATTCAAAATGTATAAAAGGCCCCAAAGTCATCGTCCGAATTGCGTGGCCAAACAGTTAGAGCACTTCATAAGTCTCTTGTTTAAAAATGATATACAGAGTATGTATAAAATGTCCGTAAGATCATAAACCTCAATGACTAAGATGTGTCAATTTCATAATCGCGGCCGTAACAATATCCGTAAGATCATAAACACGTGTTTATGGTTAGATTGTATCATTATTTAGCGACTGAACTAATTATTAAAAAACTGGTTTAGGAGTTCTTTATGACTTTATTGTAGCGATATATCACCTCTCGATATCTCTTAAATGAATGACTAAACTTATTTTGAATACAGCAAAGAAGGGTCTGAAAATCACCAAACATATGCATCAAATTCACAGAGAAAACTTCTACGTGGGAGTATCTGTCTTATTGAAAGTTGGTTAACTCCAAGTTGTTCCTTAGTCATGTAACCAATTCTTATCTTAAATACCCTAAAGAGCTTATTTGGTCTTAATGGTTAGCGAACACCTCTACAGTTTTCTGATCTGCAAGGAGTTGGATGGAGGGCATAGCGCACTATTATAACTCCCTGTATTCAATAATCTAGTAAATGTATCATTGCGTCACCTATAACTTAAAAATATAAAAATAAAAAAAAAATAAGCCGGTCAAATGAAAATTTCAGACGGTATATGTATACAGGCAAATCTGGAGGCGTACCTGCTCAGTAATAATACGTCTAAAACATCAGTTTTATAAATAGTCTCATTTGCTCGCTACATACATTAGTCTGAGTGTTTTTACAAGAATATATGCCTTATTTTAAACAAAAATATAAGGGTACTTTAGGGGCATGTATCTTAGAAATGCTATAGCTCTGAGTTTCTGTGTCTTGGAGCATCCATGTTTATTCTAATGGTAAAAGCATGAACACTGATTTAAGTAGGAAACTTGTTATCAACATGCCAGTTTCAGATTCATGATCATATTCATTTTTGAGGTTACTTACTCATTCCTTATAGTATACAAGGGAACCAATCACATTGAATTCGGATTAAATGACGTAAAAACACGTTTAATTCACGAAATAGTGGACAACAACAAGGCGTTTGAAGAAGAGATGAGGATTGGGGCAAACGTAAATTGTAAATGAGCCGACTACATCAGCAAGCACTCAGCTCAATGAAAAGTTGCTTATTTTTTTGTTTGTTTTTTATTCGTAGAAAAAGATAGAAAAAGGTAGTTTTCGACATGCTTATGAATATTCATGAGTTCGGATGTCCTAGTTTAAAAAGCCTGTAAACTCGCCAAAGTAATTGCATTTTTGTTACAATAAATTATTTCTTGTTCTCCTTGTGTAGATTGGATTTTCTTAGATGACTGATTGCTCTCAAATGATTTTATGAGAATGTTTGATATATGGCTTTTACATCTTTTCCATAATTTTAAGTTTTAGTTAAATAGTGTACCATTTTCCCTTCCCTTTTTAAAGTATTTATTTGATTTTACTATTATAAACAGATGCATCTTTTGACGTAAGTGAAAACTTTGAAAAACACAACGATTGAATGTTGAGTAGTTGAAACATAATTCTAACAATTATGGTTCAACTACTCACCGTATTATCTTATAAGGGAGTTTGCTGTTGTTGATTCCTGTTGAATCCTCAGTTGATATTCAAATAAGCACACCACGCACGGCAAAGCGTACACGGAGGTCTGTTTACTACACTTAAGTCGCACATCGCGCGTCGGGAACTTGAATACGTGCAAGTATATAAACATATTTATAAATTATGCATAGTTTCCTATCTAACGGTGGATTTATATTGCGAAAAATCACAATTAACACTTAAGTGGTCAAGGTCCTCCACATGTCCGTTAGTGGTCAAGGGGGGTACATATAGACCCAACACCGAAAGAGCGCTTTCGCGAATAAATTTTACTTTGAAACTCTGATCAGAGTCAGAAGTACCTCAAAAAAACTAAAACAAAGAAAAAAAAATCAAAAATCGGACAAACCGTTTCAAAATGGCGGGGCGGCCAAAACAATGTTTGCCGTGTCGCATCAACATTTCCCCGCCAACAATTTGAAAACTCACTTCCCAATAGAATTTTTCAATAAAATTTAGCTCATATTTGCAGTATGTAAGTACAAATACATTCCTGAAATAAAATTTGAAAAAGATGTTCGGTTACGATTTTATGAGCAAAACAAATTTGAAGAGTGCCCTCGAAAATGCTTATTTATGCTAATTAGCATGGGAAGGGGTAGGTCGATTTATTTTTTTTTTTGCCACCAGATGAAGGGTTTGGTAAAGTTAGACAAATACATGGAAGGGCGATAACAAAAATACTACACGTTTTTGCGCTGACGCGCAAAAACAAAATGTCGGGTCCATATGGACCCCCCTGCCCACTTAAGTGTTAAAGACAGATTCTTTCATTTACAGCTGTGTAAACTATGGTTTTATATGCGACAGCGTATCCGCTAATTGGAAAACAAATAATGATATCCTCACTAGCGTTAAACTATGGTAAACTTAAATTTAGAGTACAACAATATCCACTTTTGACATGCCACTGTATATTTTCAATAGACAGACATTATTGTTTAATCGTATATATAAATCTACGAGCGACAACTTGTATCTACTATACGATTATATGCAGAGGTAAAATTAATCGTATGGAACATTCTTATATTTTAACCACTAAAACAGTAAAGGAAAACAATAAGCAACTGCGTTTCATTCTATCGGTATAATACAATACGGACACTTTTTTATTTTCAGAAATAATATACATACAATGCAGATGCTTGTTTTGTAACGTATTTTATGTCCCATATGAAAAAGGTTAGAATAACGGTTTTTATGGCAATGTCCTTGGATTTTATGGAATTGTTAAATGGAAAACGATTGACTTTGTAAGATACATGCACTTAAAAAATATGAGGTTACAAGAGGTCGTTTTTGAACCCTGTAAAAAATCGAGTACAATTCTAGTACAACATTACTTAGATGCACATTTTGAACACAAATATAGTACAGTTTTAATACAAACATAGTTCAAATTTGTGTACTATAAATGTACTCAAATTGTACTTAAATGACGTTCTAAATGTGCACCTGAGGAATGTTGCATTATTTTTGTACTCAAATTGCTATATGAAACAGCTTTTAAGTCGTATTCCCTTTATGGTGATTACCCTTTAACCTCTAATGATATTTGACTGTTGGTTTGGCTATTTTTTTTATCATGCTGCAGTTGGTTTCATGGTTCTGTTTTGCACATGTTTCTTCAATCTATGTTTACACTGCCCGTGATATCGATCGGGTTTTGAATGTATATTATATTCGTTTTTTTTTTTTTATTTGTTTTTTCAATGATTATTCATCTATAGTATTTTGATAATTCATATTCTTTGGTAATCATTATTAACCATAATTACCCTGCTATTGTCATTATAATCTGAAATATGTCCTTGACCTGTGGATTATATTCTTAAGAAAAGATATGCTTACTACTTCATATTTGTCCAATGAGAAACATGATACTATCTTAATTTTTATCATTTATGAAATTGGAAAAGTAATGATATTTACAGGATAACATATACAACGACACATCAAAAATATACAAACATCTCCTTGGTGGAACAGTGATTAATTTGCTGTTTACCACCATAATTAATTAGCACAATAGTTGTTCCGACAGTGTAGGTGGTGCCTTTGATATTTTATTACCGAAGAAAATGGAATTTAGTCAATTGATCAAACCTTATAAATCCGTAACATCTAGCTTTTCGTTGTCAGTTCTTGATCACGTAGCAATCTGTTCGTTTGGAGACTTAATAGGCAAGAGGCAGCCTATCATTTGTACACTTTAGAGTTATAATAGGGACAACCTACTTTTGTGCAAATAACTTTTGACAAGGGGCAGTCTTTTAAAGAGCTCTTTTAACTCTTTTAAGAGCCACGAATATCTCATAAGAACAACACATTAGAGGTTAGAGGCAACCTACTTTTGTGTAAATCTGTTGGCAAGGGACATCCTTCAGAAAGGCTCTTTTCAGAGCCACCACAATCTCACAAAAGAAGTGATCTGCTTTTAAGACTGTTGGCCATGGGCAGCCTTCTGTGAATGGCTCATGTTAGTCATCAGTGGGAAGTGACGGCTCACATGTCTGTATAATAATAATTCTCCTGAAGAAGTCAGTGGTACTAACAGTTTAAAACTTGTCCGACCTGTAAATTTATGTGTAAATACTCAAATGGTCTATTACCAAAATCTTTTGATAGTTTGTTCATAGATATGAAGGAGAAACTATGATACCGGGAATAAAGATACATCTGACTATAGGTATGAAATACACAAATTAAATAATGTTCGTCATCTGGACTTAAATTATGGAATTTTCTCCCAACCAACATCAAATCTGCTGTTCATTTAAATAGCTTTAAAAGAAAAATTGATGATCAAATCAAGAAACATAATTGATGTGATTTCTATGTTGCTTTAGGGTTTAATATATTTTTCAGCCCATTAGAGTTTCCATTGTATGAATTGATTTCATTTATATTATGACTGATTGTTTGTACACTGAAAACAAAAGCTTGTTTTTCTGCGTGCTTTACTAATTTAAATTAGTAAAATACACTTGTTTAGCTCGTGCTATCAATTTTTACTACGGTTTTACGGTTTATGTACCAAAGCGAACGTATGCAAGACTCGTATTACAGGAATAATAGTCGTGAAGTGGGCTCTACCAATTGGATTTGAAAGTTCTACGACAATGCAAATCTAGTACAGATTCGATAAATCGGGGGCATTTACGAACTCGTTTTACCATTTGGTTTTACTGGTGCTTTTACGATGTTTATAATTACCGCTGTTGTCACACGACGAGTCGACACATTTTTCAACACACGGGAACTGTCGTAGCGGGTTGGAGATAGGAGGAGGAAATAGTGGAAATGGCAGGTAATATTTCAAGTTATACTTGTTTTGGAGTGAGCACTTGATGTTGCTGTTGTTGTATTGTGTAGAATCGTAATCGCATGAAGCGTCATTCATGGGTGCATTGTTTGCAATCCTAAGCTTCTCTTGTAGACTGTGGTTCAAATGCAGTCTTCGACAGAAGCTTAATCATGTTAAGCTTACATTCAGTGTGTTCGTGAATGACACTTTATGCTATCATGATTTGCACACCACAACAACGGCACTGTCCAGTACTCATTTTGAAACAGATACAACTTGAAAAATTGCTTGCTTGCCATTATTCCAGTTTCCTGTTGCCTGACGACGTGCATCAAACATCGTACATCACATTTTTAGAACTATTTCGTTACGCCAGTCAAACGAGTTTTGAACTTTATTGAGCCTGTCCAACTAACCAATACCAGTAGGATGAGACATCGTTTTTACGATCCTATAGGTTAGTACGGCAGGTTTGAAATTCGTTAAGTCCGTACTAATCATTTCGTTGGTAAAGCACGTTAGTTCAGAATGCCTAACCAATATATAGCATCGTTTGTCATGCCGTACAAATAATTGATTAGTAGAAACATACATCGTTTTTACTAACTTATGTTAAGTAGAACTTACGACATAATGTTTTCAGTGTATTTGTATCTCTTTGCTGGTTTAAAGG
>JXSR01S047447.1:1824-12631 GCA_000969725.1 Ophiothrix spiculata
TGCGAACTGAAATTCTTTCAAAGCAGTATTTATCATTTAAAAATGGATAAATTGCCTGTTTGAATTGATAAATAGATCAACTCGCTTTTTAAATGGCGGGAAAAGCAGTACAAGAGGTTTACGAGCTGGCACACGCCCTACCAGACTGTCGTCTGTTCATTTCACCGGGAATTCGGAAGTTTGTGCAAAAAATTCCCTATTGAAATGAATTAAGGCACATATTTAAATATGCCAAACCCACATATGGAATGTAATTTTGCACTCAATAAATTTATTGTTGTTTAATTATTGTAAAAGGAAGTTTGCATAGAAATTGTCATTCTTAAAGTAACAATTGTAGCTTATTGTATTCCAAATAGGAGGTCATGCATGATGTATAAAATGCTGTTCGCCATCGCTTTGATGACTTGAAATAATGAACGGGGGAAACACCGATTCATTCAAATAATAAAATGTGGAAACTTGAACAACACAGCCACAGTGAAAAAATAGTCATTCAACTCATTCAAAGAGATTTATTTGACAAAGTTGAAATCGTCATGAAGGCTTATTCATGTACACTCTTAGAAATGCCTAGCCGGTTTTTTTTACTAGAAACCCTATAGTCAAATTACTTTGACTCGAATCTGATCAGTTTGACTAGACATACTTGTCATTCTTGTCCCCGTCCTATAGACCTTTTCAAACAGCGATCGGAAAACATGGTCGGTCACGTGCCACACCAGTTGCAGTCGGCAGACGACGATGAAAACATAAATGCCAAAATGAATGCATAAAATGTAAAAACTGCAACGTTCGTCGTTGTTGGAAACATACTGTAAGTGTAGAACTTTGTCAAAAGATGAGGCACTGAGGTACTCACGGTTTATTTCCGGAAACGATCGGAAAGCTTTCGGGTATCTTCGGAAAAGGTTGGTTTGAAAAGGTCTATACAAAAGTTTCAACAATCCTGTTGACCAGGAATTCTAGTCAACATCTGACTAGATAACCTTAGTGAAAATGACTAGAGTCTAGTGAGCTCTTATTGCACCCGGCAATCTAGTCAAATTTGACTAGTTTCTGGTCAAAAGTGACTAGGTATTTTTAAGAGTGTAGACCTACTCATTATGCATGGTTAAAACAGATTTGTCATGAAAAAGTGCAGTATCCTTAAAAAGTCGTCATGACGATGTCTTGATACTTCGGTAATACGTCTTAAAACGTTTCCCCAAACCATCGATGATCGGCATTTGCAAAGCGATTAACCTGAACGAGAACTTCCAAAACACATCAATACTATGCATTTACGATGTTTTGTCATGAAAAATTTGTCAAGATGTTGTCCCGATGTCGGGACGACATCGCGCCGACCATTTCGCGATGTTCTCAAGAAGCATGCTCCTCACTCAATACCCCTTTTAGCCAATCACTCAAGAAATACCCAAAATAATATCCAAATTTCCAAGAAAAACTGTTAAAAACCAAATTATTTTGGCACACTTTTTTTTTGGTGGTGGCCGGCTATGTTTTCACAACCGGGTAACCACCGAGTTCCGCAGGTTCCGAAGTTGACCCTATATATGTATTGGCAAAAATGGGTTAAATGATACCCTATCTAAGACCATAAATCTACCATATCTGTTCGAATGGATACCCTATCCGAAACCATATAAATGAATACCTAATCTGAGACCGTACGCAAATGTGACGAAATAATTTTACAAGAAATAATTGGTAAAATGTAATTGTACACCATTTGAACACTCTTAAGAAGTGTTCCTAGGTATACCGTATTTGAAGCTTTTTTTATTGGTAATTAGACAGACACCATTGCCATTAATTCAACCATTCTGTCTTAGTTTGATACCCTATCAGAGACTAAGAAGCAAAATTTGATACCCCTTGTGAGACTTGCAGAGTACAATGTCGATTTTGATACCCTATATTGCAAGTCTCGAGATCTGTCTATATGTCTCACCTTTTTGGTAACGCGGGTGGTTACCCGATTATAATTATTTTTTGCTAGACTATATGATTCTTGTCTTATTGGATATTTTCACAACGTCTTTTAGAATTCTCATAACACGTTGAAGAGTTTTCACATCGCGTTATGACCCTGTTGGCTTACGATACTTTACACTTGTTACTATCTCGCATTTTTTTGGCACCCGAATGGGTGCCTGGTCAGCGAGTTTGTGACATTTGGTGTCAAGTTTAGAGACTCACACTGTAAAAAATAATATGATCATCTCGCATTCACTAATTGTGGTTTCAATGTTTTTTTTTTATCTCCACAGGTTCTTGCAATTATTGGATTGGCCTATTTTGGTTGGAGTGCGGCAGCAGTGACTATATTAAAAAATGCATTGCGTAAGTGTCCCTTCCCTCTCATTCGTGGTTGCCAAATGAATTAATTTAATAATCCTGTACCTGCCATAGAGACCTGTATACACTTACTCCTCCAGAGAATTTTAATGTTGGTTTGAGTTACTAATGCATAGGACTTCAAAACCTTACAAGGTGGAAAATTCCAAACCCTGGCAAACTCTTGGTATAGCCATTTTTTCAAAATGGCCGCCAAAATAGCATATTTTCATTGTAAATTATTTACAACAACGGGTAAATCGCTTAATACCCGACGTTATCATGCTTAAATGGTTTGTGGATCATTCAGAAATGGCTTTTGGAGCTTTACCAAACCAAACAAAATCATAATATGGTCATACACATGTTCCAAATTCAAAATGGCCGCCAAATAGCTAATTTTCATAAAAAACCAAGAAAAACAAGTCTTTGTAATGCCTAATATCATGAATAATCAATAGAAAGAAATAACTAGGGTTACTGCAAGATAAATTGTACACAAATAATGTAATTTACATATTTCAAAGTCAACATAATACCCAAAATAGATCCAAAATGGCCGCCAAAACACACTTTTGTCGCTCAAAATGGATTAAAAGCCATCAAAACAATTAACACTGAAAACATGTAAAAAGAAATCAAATGACCAATAGAAAATGACATCAAGGATTAGAGCAGATCCAAATTTCTTGCAAGGGTGTTCTTAACAACTTTCAATTCTATTTACATATTTCAAAGTCAACATGGCCAGGCCCGTAGCCAGGATTTTTTCAAGGGGGGTGCGGATTTTCAAAAAGTGGACGTTTTGGAGTAATATTTTATGTTTTGGTCGACCCTAAAATAATTTTAGTAGTTTTTTAGCAGTTTTCCAAGCATTTTGTGTAGTATTTTTAAAAAAACGACCTACATTTGCTTGTTTTGGTGCTTTAGGTGTTCTTTTGGTGGTCATTTAGTGAATTATTGTGGACCTTTTTTGTACATTGTCAAATTTGGGGGGGTGCGACGCCCCCACCGCACCCCCCCCCCCCTGGCTACGGGCTTGAACATGGCACCCACATTAGGTCCAAAATGGCCGCCAAAACACACTTTTGGATTAAAGCCATTAAAACAACACTGAAAACATGAAAATGATCAATAGAAAAAGGCGTTAAGGATTAGAAAAGATCCAAATTTCTCTAAAAGGTGTTCCCAACATCTTTCAAATCCAATATGGCGCACATAATGAGGTCCAAAATGGCCACCAAAATCCATATTTTAAGCTCAAAAATAGGTTAGAGATGCATAAAACGGTATTGAAAACATGAAATATTCAAAGTTATCAATGCAAAATGGCTTTGAGGATTAGAACAGATCCCAATTTCTCTAAAGGGTGTTAATATCAGTTTTTAAATCCAATATGGTGCCCATATTGTGGTCCAAAATGGCCGCCAAAACATACCATTCGTCGCTCAAAATGGATTAACGCCTTTAAAACAACACTGAAAACACACACAAAAATTGAATAATTAATAGTAAATTGCTTTAAGGATTAAAACAGTGATAAAATCATAAAATATTCAAAAGAATTATTGGAAAATGGCTGTGAGTGTTACAACAGATACACTCCTTTCTGAAGTATGTCAGCAACATGTTACAAATCCAATATGTCACACATAATAAGGTCTAAAATACTCGCCAAAATCCATTTAGGGCGCTCAAAAATAGGTTAAAATTTAAAACATAAAATTGCCACAAAGATAGATTCAAATGGCTTAGCGGGTACCTACAGGCCATTTTATCTCTGAAAAATGTTGTTTATATGTTTTCAGTACAATATTATATCCATTGTAAGGTCCAAAATGGCGCTGAAATACGTTTTTTGGTTTAAAGAATGATTTATGTGGCCATTTTGGACCTCATTATGTGAACCATATTGGATTTGAAAGATGTTATGATCTTAATTTAGGAAAATTGGGAACTTTTCTATTCATCAAAGCCATTTCCCCATTGATTATTTCGAATATTTCATGTTTTAATACTGTTTTATTGCCAATCTAACCTATTTTGGAGCATCATACATGGACTTTGTTGGCCATTTTGGACTCATTATGGGCACCATATTGGATTTGAAAGATGTTAAGAACACCCTTTAGAGAAAATTATGGATCTGTTATAATCCTTATAACCATTTAGTATTAATTATTCTGAATTTTTATCGTGTTTTAGAGATGTTTTAATGGCTTCAATCCACTTTGAGAGACGAAAGTATGTTTTGGTGGCCATGTTGGACCTTATTATGGGCGCTATATTGGATTTCAAATATGATAAGATCATACTTTAGAGAAATTTGGATCAGTTCTATTCCTTAAAGCCATTTTCAATTGATTTTTTTTAAATAGTTCATGTTTTTAATACTGTTTTATTCAAGTCTAATCTATTTTTGAGCTTTAAATATGGCTTTTAGTGGCCATTTTGGACCTCATTATGTGTCCTATATTGGATTTGAAAGATGTTGGGAACACCTTTTAGAGAAATTTGGATCTTTGCTAATCCTTAATTGAAAGATGTTAAGACACCCTTGCAAGAAATTTGAATCTACTCTAATCCTTAATGTCATTTTCTACTGGTCATTTTATTTTTTTTATTTTTTCAGTCTTGTTTTAATGGCTTTTAATCCATTTTCGTATTCAAAAGTGCGTTTTGGCGACCATTTTGGCCCTATTGTGGGTGCCATTTTGACCTTAAAATATGTAAATGACATTATTTAATCTTGTAGTAACCCCTATTGATTCTTTCTATTGATAAATTATGATATTAGGCATGACTCAACTTGTTTTTTACGATTTTAATGAAAAAGTGCTGTTTGGCAGCCTATTTGGCGGCCGTTTTGCCGGCCATTTTGAATTTGAAACATGTGTATGACCTTATTCTGATCTTATTTGGTTTGGTATAGTTCCAGAAGCCATTCATATTGCAGTTATCAGCAACATTTCGTATACAATGCACACACAACGGTCGTAATTGATGCATGGCCCCGAGATATCTTCCCGTGTTTTGGGTATAGGATTATAACTTTCTAAGATCGCTGTATCAAAACTAACCGGCCGATTTTTTTTGAACATTTACCATTTTGTTCATAATTTATTAAGCTTTCATGTGATATTTTTTTTGAACTCAAAAGACCAAAGGGTAAACCTGATTAGGTACATTTTGTAACAAGACCCCGGTCAGTACATTTGCTATGGAGTTTCGAAATACCAACTTTCATTGGCCCATCACGCTCGCATCCTTTAACCTATCGATTTTGAACACACATGTCAATCAAGATCATTAAATTCTCGTTCTCGTCACACCATACTCAATATCATACGATAATTTTAAGGACCTGATAGAGTACATTGAAAAAACACGTAGGCTTGTATTAGCAATGCAAAGATCGCCGTGCAGCCAGGCCCCTGACACTTTATCCCCGTATACTTCATAGCTCATTTGATTACCATTTCTCAACAGGCGCTGGTTAACGTTTCTTGGCTGATTGCGTGATCAGTGGCTCCCATTTCAAAAACGAGGACGCATTATGAAAAATGCTACTCAAATAAATCCTGACACTGCCTTTGATGTGATGCTAGTTATGCAGCATTCTTCAAAATACGTCCTCGTCTTGTTCATCCTTTATGTAAAACATCATGAAATTAGTCTACCGTGAAAACTGTTATTAACACATGTATTGATTATTTACTGATGAGTCTTTTGAGCAGTCTAACTCATGAATATTCGTTTTTGTCCACATACTATGCTATGATTGGGGCCGTGTTTTGAGCTCAGTGTCATCTCTGTTACTCTGTGGTGTAGCGTGCAGTGGACGATAACTGCAATATGTTCTGAATGACCCAGAAGCCATTTCAGGTTTATAACTTTGGGTATTTAGCAAAAAATGGCTGTACCAAGAGTTTGCCAGGGATTGGAATTTTCCACCTTGTAAAGTTTTGAAGTCCTATGCATTAGTAACTCAAACCAACATTAACATTCTCTGGAGGAGTAAGCGTATACAGGTCTCTATGGCAGGTACAGGATTATAAGGGGTTGAACTAAATGTTGGGTCATAGATGCAACATGGGAACCGTCATTTGTTGATGAGGTCAAAGGTCACACAAGTTCAAATTGTAAGAGAGGTGCTCAACCAGTGATTCAAATTTTTGACACCACTGAATGTATATACGTGCATTTAAAAGTCAGAGTTTATCCTATCTGATGTTTGGTAGGTCAATGAGCGTAGTCAGATGTTGTTGACTTTTCGGATTTTTTTCACAATAATATAGGAGCAAACTTTGATAACAACATTATATTCGATTAGTTTGTAGTTTCAACTTTTCTGAGAAATTTATTTAATTGTGATAGCACGTTTTGCTCTATACGGTGATGTGTGACAGAGCCGTCAGTATATGTATGTGTAGTAAGTATGTATAGTATGTGTAAGGAAAGAAAAACAAACACACCACCACACCACACAACACACCCCTACATGTAATTCATAAAGGGTGCCCACGAATGATTTATACCCGATTTCAAAAAATGAAAAAAAAAAAATATTATATCATAATACCAACAGCTTTTCTACAAAAGTGGATAAATCTTCTACATTTTCCATAGGTTTCATCCATAGGTGGGTTTCATCAAAATATCATGCTTCATTGCTTTGTGCGATGACGTAATTGAAAATCGATGCAAATATGGTGTTGATAAATAATCATGCAGGTAAAATAAATACTTGTAATATGCACACTTACCAGACTGTGTTTGGAATCTTTAATAAATACAATTTGACCAAATTCAAATCTTCTTCGCTTGTGTTATTTTCTATGATCTACAAAAGCATTACCGTGCAGACTTCTGAATCTATTCCTTCTCAGAATAGCGAGAATATCTTAATCAGATATGCATGGCACAGGGCATCATAAACTATCAATTTAGTGGGCAAATTGAGGAACCATAGTTCTGTTGATTATGCCAACTACTTCCCCGCGTCGAAGTTTCCATCGACGAATACTTGTCATAATAATTAAGGCCTATTGAGTTTTTTCCCATAATACCCATCCGAACTACTACCTAACGGTTGTCATTAGCAATGTCAAATGTAAAGTTTCTGAGTGGGTTTCCCTTTGGCGCATAACATCTTATGTAATTTTAAAGCTGTTCAAGCGTAACCAAAATCGTTATTTCTTTCTCAAGGACACCATATATATCCATTACAGTCAATCAATAAAACCTAAATTGTATTTTAGGTTTTAACTTTAGAAAAGAGGGTTTCAGTATAGTCAGTTTTAATTGAATGTTTAAGTTCAACAATATCTCCGATTACAAATTTACAATTCGTAAAATGTACTATGTCTTGAAAAATCTCTATGACTTTCCACAGGAACCTGCTATTTGAACAATTCAAAATTCTTAAGAAACCTTAAGACATGTTTAAAAACAACTTAGAATAAACCTTAAGACATGTTTAACTTAACAATTAACAAGATTTGACCGAAACCATACCCACTGATCGACAAAAAAAAAATCCGATAGCCGGGTATAAATCATTTGTGGACACCCTGTATAACAAATGTCGTGTGAGTGTCCCACCCTGTGATTACTATATCAAGTCAGACTGTAATGATAAAAGCTTTACTCACGTATTTCAAATTCAAATTTATTTCAGGTAGTGAAGGCTATTCTATCGGAGGGGTTGTCGATGCGTTTTACGCCATTTACATCATAGCATGTATCGTGTTCGTATTTATGATAATAGCCTGCATTTTCGTATTCGTCGGTATCTCTCAGGTATATACCATATTATATATGTATATGTATAAGTAGATACTTTTAAAAAATCTCTTCAAAATACAGTCATTTTGATATGAGAATGATCCCAATTTTATATTATTATTATTAAGTACAATTTTTAGAAAGAAAAAAAAAAGTATTTTCCAATTTTCTCTAATAAACTTTGACAATAAACAGAGCCCTGGCCGAAATGAATTTATCCATGTTTTGGAATAGCAGTATGATTTCGTCATAACAGCGATCGTGTTGTTTCAATATCCGTCCAGCGTACAAAATGAGGCCAGGTGTAATGAAATACAGCGTAGGTGTGACTGAAATGTCCTAGCTACTATTAAATTGTGTAGAACGTACTTGTACATGTGCGATCAATAAATCATCGATTGCGACTTATTCCGTGTAGTTCAATACAGTTATAGTCCGGACTCCTGGTTATGGGGACACTCAGTCTCATTACACCGGTATTGAACCTGTATGACTAAGTATTAAGAGGTGACAACACCAAACCTGGTTTGAAAAAGAAAATGAATAACCATTATTAACCACTGTTTTCATCATACAGGATTCCAAAGGAATGTTGATCCCATTTATGGTTGCACAGGGACTGCATTTGCTGTGGTACCTCCTTATTTTTGCTGTTGATGCTGCATTCCTAGCCCAGGTAACACACTGAGATTTAAAGATTAATGACCGTAGGTCTATTAAGCTTTTTTAGATATGAATTGAATATGATATATTATATCAAAATGGCGCCTCATTTTACAACAATTCTATCAACAGATCTTCTTCTTCTTAGTCTTCTTCTTCTTCTTAGTCTTCTTCTTCTTAGTCTTCTTCATAGTCTTCTTCTTTGTCTTCTTCTTAGTCTTCTTCTTCTTAGTCTTCTTCTTCTTAGCCTTCTTCTTTGTCTTCTTCTTTGTCTTCTTCTTAACCTTCTTCTTTGTCTTCTTCTTAGTCTTCTTCTTCTTAGCCTTCTTCTTCTTTGTCTTCTTCTTAGTCTTCTTCTTAGTCTTCTTCTTAGCCTTCTTCTTAGTCTTCTTTTTCTTAGTCTTCTTCTTAGTCTTCTTCTTCTTTGTCTTCTTCTTCTTAGTCTTCTTCTTCTTTGTCTTCTTCTTCTTAGTCTTCTTCTTCTTCTTCTTCTTCTTCTTCTTCTTCTTCTTCTTCTTAGTCGTCTTCTTTTTAGTCTTCGTCTTCTTAGTCTTCTTCTTCCTTCTTCAATCATTGGAAGTGATGATGATAACTCCATTGCATCTCACAATCATGACAATGGAGGCTAATTTGCATACCTTGGATTTCTCATTTTCCCTAGATTGGTGATATTTGGGCAGCTGGTTATACCTACTTAGCATTGATCATTATCTTGATCCCGTTCTTCATCGGTGATGTAAGTATACCGAAGGCCTGTAAAAAAATAAATGTTTGATTTGCGTAACATAGAAACAATAGTAGGCCTTTTTTTATTACCGAAAAACACCCAATTCCATGCTAGTTTTTATGCTTTTTTCATTAGGTTTTTTTTTTCAAGCACCCAATTTACTAAACATGCCTAAATGGGTCCTTTTTCCGAGTCTTACATTTTTTATTTGTTCAGAAAATTGGGGTATGTCGGGTTACGGCTATCAAATATTTTTTAGGCCTAATGACAACATTTATCAATTACGCAAACTATCAACGTAACCGATTGCATCAAATATGTTCTGCCAAAAAATCCAAAATAGTCACCATATTGTAGCCCGATCTGTGGGGGTACAAAATATTTGGTGCAACAAGTCTTTGTTTTTAAATTAATTCCATTAATTTTGATTATCTGATATTAATGAAGATTTGGTGATGAAAATCACCAAACATTTGGCATCAAGATGTGTGTGATATAGTCAGGAATCGGTGTATTTTTTCTTGATTTCTTTGCAAGTTTGTTTATGCTCAGAATTTGTATGACTATGAAGTCTGCTATTGCTATAATTCAGCAAGTTCGGCGGAACTCACAATTCGGATACGTATCCGAATTTAGATACCCCGTATCAAAATTATGATACCCGTATCCGAATTTGGATTAAAAACAGCTGAAACCGAATATCAGCTGAAATTAATAATTCACCGTGCACCATACCGGTATCATGGTATGTATAAATGTCAATAACATTATCATCATTTGTCATCTAAATTCTAAGAAAGTTTCGGCCAAATTATTTGCCTTCTGTGATAAGGAGCTATCAGGACATGTTTCGAAGCTGTTCTGCTGGAATTGCACAAATGGAAATGACATTTCCACAGATACATTTATCATAGATGCAAGAAAGATAATCGATTTGTTTCTTGCGCCACGACAGGCGTATCAGAATTCGGATACCCCTCCATATCCTAATTCTGATACGGGTATCACAATTTGGATACAAAATGTACGTGGGTATCCAAATTCAGATACGTATCCGAATTGTGAGTTCCGCCGAACTGAACTATATACTACATTGTCATTAAATATTTTCGTTTCCAGCTTGTCTGCCTTCTTTGTGTTATTTCGCAATACCAAGAATACAACGATGGACGTGGACGTGCATCTGACCAGGCTGGAGGGGTAAGAATCTACCAAATCTTTCTCACGAATCGGTGTAAAGTCTCCAGGGCCAGTGGCGTAGCCAGCATAGGGCAAGGGGGGAGACTG
>JXSR01S047447.1:31930-50624 GCA_000969725.1 Ophiothrix spiculata
CCCATTGAAAAAATCCTGGCTACGGGCCTGCTCACATGGAGCCAAAATCATCAGAAAATATAAGGAAAAGTCACTTGAAGGGTCATTCAGCATGTTCAGCGAGAGCATTTTCCTTCAGCAAATAGCTGCAAATGGGGTAATTCGGCGAAATGTATTTATGAAAACAAGGGTTATTCGGTCTCTCTTCGGAAAATGGGGGTCATTCAGTGTCTTCTGCAGCTCGAAATTTAGTTTCTGTCAAAAACCTTTCAGACAATTTATTCCGTGTAAAAATGAGGTAACTTGTGACGGAGCATTGTGTACCACAGAATTTCGTGCCTGACACATAATGTGTTCCTGTTGAAGGGTCATTCAGTGAGACTGAGAGCAACCTGTGAAGAATTAAAAGGGGTCATTCGTTGACAGGAGGTTTGAAAATGGTGGTCAATGTGGCAGCACAATCCTGCAACATGCTTTCAGGCCCCCTGTGCCCTGTATACATAGGTATACATAATATGGTGCACGGTGGCCATGATTTGAGCTGACATTTTAATGTCCAGAGATAAAGGTCACTGGTTGTGACGTTTGACATGGGTGTAAAATCTGGCAACATGTTGTGATTATCGTACGATTTCCGGGTGACTTTTACACCGGCGAATGATATCGGAGACAACAGGTAAGTAATTATTAATTGTAACTATCAGGATATATTGGTAGGACTGTACTCGAAAAAGTATTATCTAAAATTTTAATTAAAACTATGTCGAAGGAAGCCTGTTATCAAAATCAGAAGTGTAAGTGTCATCGCAAACGTTCGCAAATTCGGAAACAAAGTGTCAACAAGGTCCATGTCAACAGTTCCAAATTCGGCAGACATGTCACATGACCAATAAACAATGAACAATTAACACTCATTTTGTGCACTGAACAAGGTAAAGATCATGATGATGATGACAGACTCACTTCACTTGTCATATGATTTACATGAATATGGACTGAATGGGCTTCATTGACTGGTTTAATCAGACGACGGTGGCCGCGTAATAAATTACCTGTTCAGCATGTTCAGGCTTACGCTGGTCCCCGGCCTCTTATGTCTTCAACAACTCCACACTGACATAAGACGCAGGTATCCGCTAATGAATCTAAGCACTTGATTGGCCCGTGCCCTGAAGGCATTTATTATTTTCCGCGTCAAACACACAACATGCGTGACGCATTGGTGATTGCGCGAATGCTTGTGTTAAACGCAGGGCGCCATGCAGAGGTCGCGCATGTAAACATCGCCATTTTGTCAACCTCTTCACCAAAGCCTTCCAATCACGAACGTTTGCCGTGTAGTTTGATAGGGCGAGTGAGCTGTCAAGTTGTGTAATTCTACTGGTCAAAATTTTGACTAATTTTGATCAGCCAATACCTGCGGTGATGGGCAGTCTGAACCATATAGTGAAGCGCCCACATCGAGGGTACCAGCGTAGTTCAGGCTGTACTTCAGGCTGTTGTGTGTGTTTACCCGGACTGTTTACTCAGATTTGATGCGTATTCATCCGTTACATCGCCTGTATATTTCAATGCGTAAATAAAAAGAAAAGTAGTTCTTTAAAATAATCAGAATATCTTTTTAGTTTTCTGGGGTTGAAGTTCCAACCTCAACCTTTTGAAATCTGCATATGTTTATACACTGTAAAGCCTAAAGGGCAAAGAAATTTTTGAGCTTCAGTTAAAACATCACATCAGCCAAACAAAGATCTAGTTCAAGTTACCAATCAACATAAAACTTTGAACTGCACCACCCTACTCATTTTGCTCCTTTTAGGGGTGTTGAGTAGTATAGAACCAGAACCAGAAATCAAATTGTAGGCGATTTCAAAGTCAAGACAAAGTCAAAGTAACGTGACCTAAAAAATTGAAAAAGTTCGCTTTTAAATGGCTACAGAACTAGCTAGATATCATGACGCTTCAACCTTTGTTACTAGTTAGTTCACAACTAAAACTAGGGGTGTGTGTTAATTTGCAAATTTTGACATTTTTAATGCGGGGCCCCCTTCAAAATATGGTATCACCAATACAAATCAAGAATATGAAAGAAATTTTGAGAAAAAAAGTTGCATAACCCCCCTGTACACACCCTTTGAAAATTTGCTGACAATGTTTCCGAATTCGACAGGTTTTAAGTAGCAGACGACGCTTTACATGTACAAACATACATTATTTTGTACATAAAATCAATTTTAAACTATCCAATATCATTTTTAACAATTAATCATATGAATGTAAAAGTATTGAATGACAAATCATTTAGCATGTTTAAAGGCATAATTGTAATTTTGTGGGCAAGGGAAACCTCATTTTTGTTTATTACATAATGAATACCAGCATACAGCTGTGAAAAGGCTTGAACAGGTATTTCCATAGAAAAACAATTATGGCAAGGGTAAATGCATTGTAATGGATGTAATAAAGTGCATCTAAAAGGAAATAATATCTTACAAGCAATAGATTGTTCATTTCAAATATACATATTGTTCTGTGTTTTGCAGCATACCTTGACAGGGTTGTCACCAGGCAACTTTTAGTGCCGGGTAAAATTTGTGTGAAATAGTAAGAAAATAGAAATTTTGATAATAATTGTTCAATTTTTTATTGATTCTTCAATGATTTTGTAACTTTTGAGCCTTGAGAGCCAGGTATTTTGACTCAAAATCAACCTGAGAGCCGGGTAAAAATTAAGAGAACCGGGTGGTCCCGCCCGCCTCCGCCGGTCTAGTGACAACCCTGTACCTTGATATTCTAAACCATTAGGCCTAATGATTTAGATCATGGTGAATAATCAAAAATGAGACAAAAGTTTCCCCCAATCATGGTGAATAGTCAAAAATGAGACAAAAGTTTTCCCCAATCATGGTGAATAGTCAAAAATGAGACAAAAGTTTTCCCCAACTGTAGGCCAATGTGTTTCTAATACATTAGATAAGTTCTTTTTATGCTACATATGGTAACTTCAGGAGTTCTTTTCGGATCTGTTCATATGCTGAAGATCATGAAATTATCTTTAGAAGTCGTTTCCTGAATACTTCACCAACAGGACCCCTTTCCCCTCGGCCATTTGGCTTTCCCTGTCCAGCATCACTTGCGTGGTTATGTTGTGGTATAAATGCAGCCTACGAATTTTTGAAAGTCTACTGTAGAAACCAACGTAAAGATCAGCCTCAGACTTTCTTGTTAACTGTTTCCTGAACATCTACAGTTCGATCCCTGTCTTAGACCCCCTGTTATATCCATGACTTAGATATCCAAATACCTCGTTCAAACCTCAAGAGTCCGCATCAGGAATTCTCTACCTGATTACAATTCCAGCTTTTGAGAAGGGGTCGAGGTGAATTGGTTATCTTGGCAACAACTGCGCTGTTAATGCCGTGATTCCCTCAACCAAAAGAGGGAAGAAAACAGAAGAGCAGAAGCAATTTGAGCGAAAGACAATGGATTTATTCCACTAAGCCTTTGTCTTTATGTCTGAAATTAATTTTCATTCATTTACACTACGGTATTATTTTCAGGCAATGTACAAGATTGTTTGTATGTCCTATCCCTACAACCCTTGTAGATGATTCATGTTATATGAAATTTTGAGTTCCAAGAATCTTGAACGTGATAAAAATTGCATGTTTAAGCAATCAATTTTCTATCCTATTTATCAACCTTTGTTCTCCAAACTTGATAAAATGACGAAAAAAACTTTTAAACTAACACCTTTTGCCTCGAAAACACTTTGTTTTATTTGTATTGAACACCTTTAACACTATCATTCATGTATCATGTCATTTCAACAAATTTCTGAACTTCATATAATATCACCTATACAAATACATGGTGCAAGTCTTCCAAATTCGGCAACCTCATGCCAAAACTTTCAGAGGGTATGTACAGGGGGGTTCCTGAACTCAAATTATTTTTTCTTTGTCATATTCTTGTTTTGTAGGGTCTACTACATATTTTAAGGGGGGGGGGGGGGGCAAAATATTTGATTTATCACACACCCCTACTAAAACACTAAAGATCTATAATGAGAAAAAAAATGTCGTTACATTTACAGGGAACATCTGTCCTATGTTTCTGTATATTTCCTGTAATATTGGTAGTGGGCTATATAATACTATACAAACTTTTTCGTACCTATATACCTTGGATGTATGAAATACAGAGAATATAAAGGAATGCATATAATGTGTCAGGTAGAGGTCAGAATTTCACTTTAAAAAAATCTGCAAATCTGGGCCAGTGTTTAATGATAAAAATGTCCTGTAGTCCAAACAGTGGGTATGAAGGACACATTTAACTAGTGGTTAAAGCAATATTATAAGATTTTGATCAAAAATGGTTTATAGTAAAAACACCATAGTAATGTGCCTATCTGAAAGCGTTTTCAAGTGTATTTTGTCAAAAAATTGTTTTGCCATTGAAAAATGGATAAAAAACACATGCATGCTTTCCTATACTAATACATGTGGAATTAAATTCTGGATCATACATGTGGAATTAAATTCAGGATCCCGAATTTAATTCAACAAATGGCCATAAAAGAAAAAGTAAGCATAATTAAGCAAATCATTTGGAGGGTATTACTATCTACCCAAAACAAACCTAGTAAGCTAAAAACATTGAAAGTCATGGGTGACAGGGAGGCTTCATTTTTAACACTTTTGAGTAAATTGCTTTAAGTACAATTTAAAATCACAATCCTTTTTATGATGATAAGAAAAAATATTGCTTTGCTTGGCACCAGCAGGATTCAAACTTGGGACCTTCCGTACTGCAAGCAAGCTCCTTACCTTTTGAGCTACAAATGTATAGTAGATTTTCCTGTCACCAAGCTTATATTGGTGATGGTAAGATTATATTTGGAGGGGATGGGTTCAGAACAAAACTAAAAAGCCATATAATGCTCAACTATAGATGTTCAATATAATACGATGATCTAACCCTCATTAAATGACCAATTTTCTATAGAATACGCAATGTTTTCAATCAGGTTCAATGGAAATTATTGTCAAAATGTTTGATGTCTTGTTATCGATTCGAGTTAGTTTTGGAGAACACCACACCGGCTTCTTTGTTTGATTTAATGGGCACCATAGTTGGATCATTTAAGCCACGTTAATGCTGTCGTTTGTTAGGGGGGCCAAAAACTAAAACAACGTAGGTACCGTGCCCGTATGTCAAAATACGTCATCTACTCTAGGACCAGAGTGCAGGCCTTCATTTTCAAGGCGAGCTAGAGTGATTGCTCTCTTATGCTCACCTAAACAGTCTCTTAGGAGATATTTAGCTCACCTCAAACTGCTAAACCAGCTAATATCTAATTGTGTGACCTCAAATCACCCTCCTGACAACTCTCCTTGAACCTTTCAGGAGAGTAATTTATAGCTCTTCAGCATTTTCCAAAAATTAAGCCCTGAGAGGGCATAGTCACTATACCTTCAAAAGTATATCATCTCGCTAGGACCAGAAAGCTCATCTAGATACTGAACAGGCTTTGATGAGAATAAGCGTAGAAGTAGAATGTCAACATACGTTTTTAGTTGATGTTATATGGTATATTTTCAACATTAATTGGCCTAAATACTGTTGTTTCAGATGCCTGACTTTCTATTATTATATTTCCGAGATATCCATTACTTTTTGTAAGAAAGCGGACTTTATTTTATTATGGCCATAAAACTGTTATCCCCGGTACGTCAAATTTCTATTGAATTAACTAGATAAAGCAAAAGCATACAATCTCTCATATTTAATGGAATCGTCGACACGCCCCCAAAATTTATGATTAGGTGTCACAATTATAAAAATTAACTATAATTGACACCTACTTATGAATTTTAAATCCATGGTCATATTTTAAATCCATGGAAATAAGCCTGCACATGTAGCTGGGCTTTTATGGGCTATCCTGGCCTTGCAACTTTTGGTGTTGTGGTATGCTGGCCGTTCCAGTTTGGGATGGCATTGTGATATGTTATTTATTGAATGTTAAATTATATTTTCATACTCGTGTGCTTTGTTATTTACTGTATTATGTTGTGATGCCAAATAAAAACTAAACTAAACTAAACATCCTTAAATCTTGTATAAACGATTGTGTAAAACCAGACAATTTATAATTATAGGCCGCTTCAAATCTCAACCGACAGTTGTTATTGTAAGAGAACAATAGCAACCGGTTGGTAACCGGCCAGAATTGGCGGTTCCGGGCAGCCAACCGCCGTTTGTGTTTTGAAGTGACCACTTAATGGTATTATACTGTAAATTGTATTATGATTAGGTCTAGTTTTTTCACACATATTTTTTGTATCTTATTCCCAGGCACCAATTCTCACAATGTCAATGGAAAACTCAGTCAATTTAAAACAGCTGTTTAAATAAGGATGGCCTTCAATGTCTACATATCCTAGGGAAAAAAAAATCATCCGAGCTAGTCTTTTAAATGAAATATTCCTCTTCTGAAGAGAAGTGAGATTTCACAATATTTTCCTCTACTTATGTATTCCATGTGGTGATGTGAGGTAAAAAATCATCTGTAAGATATGAGGACTTGAAAGCGAAAACAGTGCAATAAGAAACACTACAGTGCTCAGGAAATTGTAACCCAGGCATATATGAAACAGGTTGCAAAATATTTGATCAACCGAACAGGGACTCCATTCTCAACTGCGTTGCTGCATTGCCTGCCATCAACATGTCGTATTTTACCCAGATAAACAATAAGTACCAGGAGATTCCTCAAGATGGAGCCATTATAACAACTTCATTTTTAGATGCCAGTACGGACAGTATACTGCCATTTTTTGGTAAGTGTGCGTGATTGATACAGTGGAACCTCGTTTAAACACAAAATCACTGGGGACAATGATTTTAGTAACTTGTGTTATCAGGATTTTGTGTTATCCAACTAAATTCACAGGTATAGAAAATTCACACTTGGGACCAAATAACCATTTTGTGTTATCAGGGTTTTTGTGTTAACAGATTTTGTGTTAACGAGGTTCAACTCTACATAGATTTAGAGTGGTGATGACAGACTCACCGTCATTTTTATTCCGGCATGGGGATCAAATTGCGGTATTTTGGTTTTTTGCAGATGATTCATCACATCTAGTCATGATGTGCAAATATTGAAAATACTTCAAAATCTCAATATAGTGCCCCTTTTCCCAGTTGCCATTTTGTGCCATATTTTTTATATGGTGTAAAAGATATGAAATTGATTGCCTGTGTCTGATATATAACAAATGTAACTTTCATGTTAACATCTGATTAGTGATGTAGACCTGTTGGTATTGTGGAAAGGAACACGTTTATGAGCAAAACATGAGGTGCACTATATCCAGATTTTAAAGTAAGCACAAACGCTTTGCATGCAGGTTGGAGTATCATTTGCGCTAATTGTTTTTCACTTTGCACCAACTAATTTTGGCACCTGGAGTTGAATTTTTTCTGATTTTTTTGCCAAAAAAGCCCAAAAGAAGGGTGAAAATGAAAATTTCTACAAAGACATTTTCTTTAAAAAATTAGTTAAAATTTAACAATTTTGCCCTAAAGATTTTGGCAAAATGTAAAAAAAATCTTCCAGAACACAAATTTTGGGTAGGGCCCGTAAAACTTTGTCACGTAATGCTTAATTTTTCAGAAAATAAATAGAGACTCTGCTGCATTGGTTAGAAAACACCTTTTAGAAATGAAAAAAAGAAAAAATCTTCCAAAACGCAAATTTAGGGTCGGTTGAGCCCGTAAAACAGGTTTTTTTTTTGTATACTAATGCTAAATTTTCAAGAAAACAAATAGAGATTTTGCATCTGTATGGAAACACCTTAAACTGTCTTAACTTAGAAAGACTTGGCAACATTTGGTTTATTTCCATTTAAAAATATCTTTAGGTTTGTTCAATGCCAATTTAATTCTGGAATTTCTAACCCCATTAAGTTAAAATTGGGGAAATAGACCTGTGCACTTACCAAACCTTCAGTTTGTTCCACTAACTTAATTGATTTCAAATCATTTTTTATACAGATATACTTGGACGGACAGCATTTGCCGCATTAAGAGCAGATGTAAATGGCAATATAACAGTAAGTATGAAAATACGAGGGGGTATCAAAAAGTTTTAAAGATCACCCAGAAGGAAAGAAGCTATTTCGATGAACTTTTCGTCAGGATGGTCACTCGTCCTTCTGTACATTATGGTGCAAAAATGAAACCAATGCCATAAATAATTTCTATACAGGTGTCGGAAGAAGTCGACAACCTGCTTCCGCCAACCAGATAAATTGTATGGAGACATACAAATGAAAGAAACATGGCATGATTAAATCCCTACATTTGAAGGGTTACACTCCAGTAATTATATTATGACATGCCCAAACTTTAAATGTTTGATACCATAGTATAGGTTAGGACCTCCTCTTTCAATCGATACCAAAATAATGGCAATCAGTCAATAAATAACATCACAATGACAACATTTCTTTTTTGTTGATCTTTAAAACATTTTGATACCCCCTCGTACATAACTCTAAACTCTTATTTGATTTTAAAGTATGACTTTATTACAAAAAAGAGGACAGAGTTTTAAAAACACTTACATGGCAATAATAAAACATGATCAACTTAAAAAGGTTAATTTTTAGTAAAGAACAATGTGTTGTTTTTTTGGCTAAAAGAAGACCTCTACTAAGCCCGTCTGTGGACTGTCAGTTTTAAGTGGGAGAAATGTGTTACTTTGCAAAGTGGCTAGATATAGATGACGTAAGGGCCACATAATGAAATTACAGTCCTGGTTGTATTTCTTTTTTGTTGATCTTTAAAACATTTTGATGCCCCCTCGTACATAACTCTAAACTCTTAATTTTATTTTAAAGTATGACTTTATTACAAAAAAGAGGACAGAGTTTTAAAAATACTTACACGGCGAGTTTTAGACCTATAATTTTGTCAGGATTGTATTTTGCAATCTGACATATTATTTTTTGTCTTCAGTTTAAAACTGCATACAAAACATATATCTTGTGGATGTGTAAAACTTCCTAAAAATCCCAATTCCACCCTTGAGAGTTTGATTCATTCTATTTACTGTTTTTTTTCCTTGTTTTTTTTTGGAAAAGAAATGAAGGAGAGAAGAAAAAAAGCCATCGTCTACCTAATAGCAAATTTTAAACCTCCAATGATCGAATAATTGAATTACCCGCAGTTTTTGTGGATCATATTTCCAGAAATGTTAGTGGTAGATAGGTATACAATATTTTAAAACACTTTTATACCTTTGCCTAATTCTAACACCTGATTTTTTATTTCCTCAACACATTCTCTGTGCAGAAATTAAGAAAAAGACAACTCACAGATCCTGGCAAATATGAAGTTCTAAATGCCTTAATTGAACATGAAATAGAAAATGGAACAACAACTCAAAAAGACTCTGCTACAGACGCCTTAATGTGGCTCACAAGGTAAGATTTTTTTACATAAAAATTTAAAAAAAAAATGGATTCTGTAAATCGAAATCAAGAAATCATGGATGTCCCACCTAGGCAGGCTCTGCAGTTTAATGAGTGTTGATTTGCGTCATAGTTAGGCAAGAAATTGTAATTTGAATCATTGTACATGTAGTACTCATGTACTCATTTTACCATTTTATTTTAACCTATACTCTATAAACGTTGAAGTAAACAGCAAATTGATTAACACACATAAATCAATATGACCATACGTGAAAGGAAATTAGTCTGTTACTTTCAAATCATATTCACGTACCCAATCTTGCTGAGTATTTAAATTAACTCAATGTTTGTCCACGTGGTAGCAACAAAATTAGCCAAAAATAATACCTTTTTTTCTGTCATTCTCACATCACAGAAATAAAAAATGTTTGGAAAAATGCTGTAAAAATAAGTAAAAAGTATGTAATTGTAGAGTCTGTTGATGGGCATCGCAAGACAGCTTTTTCAATGAGCGCCACAATGACGCTGTCGATGTCATCATTCTGTGTAAATGCTTACCAACGGTCACTGAACAGTGCTGAAAGCAAATAAACATTTATACTGTTAAGATTCAAATGCAGGTTTAATTTTTTCTTTATATGGCTCATTTGAAATGCATGACGTTTGTCTCTGATGGTAACATTATTTGTGTGACTGAAAAGTAGACAAACACATACATATGGCATGTATATAAAGCCATTTTATTTAGATCACAGCGCTATCGTCAAGCCCGTACCCTGGGGTGGTTCGGAGAGGGTTGGGGGCTCAATTGAACCAACTAAATTGTTTGAAAACTATGTAAAACATGGCTTTATAGACTTCTTCCACAGGGATACTCCTACATTGTATAAATCGAACCCCCTAAATAGCTTGAAATTAAAACTCTGGCTACGGGACTGATAGTACATGAGAAAAATACAAAGACACAAAACTGATAGTGATATATAGTCTCAGAACAAAAATGTGCACCATAAGAGAGAATTTCAAAACTCACCTACAGCTGACTCCCCATCCCCAAAACTGGTTTATATTGTTCTAAACAATGACAAAAACCACCAGTTTTGGGCTGTCAGCCGCCATTTGAGTTTAAAAGCAGCCCCTAACTGATAGTCAAGGAATCCCCTGTACCTGCTCACACCAAAATATATGTACTTGGTCCAAATTCCAAGAATTTTGAATGAGGACAATTCAAACGATGGGCAATTAAATAGAATTGGCACATTTCCATCGCTTAGGGATATAAAAAGTCAGAGCAGGGCCAAGAATTGCATTATGCAATGCATCTTGATTGATCCCATACATATAAAAATGTGCATGTCAGTTTGTCAGGATGCATCATGTAACATAATTCTTGGGATCATTCTGAGTATGATATCCCTCATTGACAGGAATATGCCAACTATAGGAGTGGTCTATGATTTATACCAGTAACAGATCCCCTAAGTCCTCAATTAAACCTTTAACATTCATTACGAATAGACTCCTTCATGAGGTATGCATGTCATGCAAGTACAATGTATGATTGATTGATCGATTACAGCTTTACATTTAATATTTGTGTCAAGGGAAGGTTTCAAACCCTGGGATGTTGAAAATACTAAACCCCCTCGCTCTAACAGCTGAGATTCTTTGTTAGTGAATCCCCTTTCATCCACAAGGTTAATTCATGTCTGAGTATTTTACCTTTGTTTGTTTTTCATACAGGACGCTTAATTTCGTGGCCAATATTATGTATAATGTTCTCAATGATGAAACAGGCAGTTTATCTGTTTGTATTCAAGATGCCTATCAGAAATGTTTAAAGCCTTTCCACGGATGGATGGTTCAAAAAGTAGTAACAGTAAGTACAGTGAATCTGATAATTGTAATCAAGCTTTTTTTGACCAAAAACGGAGCTTCCATTCAAAACTTATGGTCGGTAATGTAATTTTGGAAAGCAAAATCGTGTATGTTATTTCTTATGTATATCATACACGATTAGCAGTCAAGTTAGCTCAATCGGTTAGGCGCTCGCTTGCGGTGCGGAAGGTCCCGAGTTCGAATCCCGCTTGTGCCAAAAAAGTTGAGTGTGCTTGAAATTCCCTTGGACAAGGAACTAACTGCTAATTGTCTCGTGGAAACCCGTACGAAACTCGGGGAGCTGATCCGGGCAGCTATGGTACGTATGTGGGCTGATCAAGGTTCAGCGCCCCTAGAGGTTGTCGCAGAACCTGAAATGATGCTTGGTGTGGAATGGAGCTTACTTGGGCCACAGTGGTCAGCGAACACCTGTAAAGTGTGCAGAGGCCGAGTGGAATTACAAATCTGGGAGGCATAGCGCACTATAAATCCCCAGTATTTATTTATCATTGTTTTCTCAAGCTCTGATTTGTAACATTTTAGCCCTTAAAAAATCAATAACTCAAAAAGTACTTTCTTACTTATTTGTGAAAAATCAAGTGCTTATTTGAAAATTAAAGTGAAACAGTGTTTCTAAATTATATTAAAACTCAAAAACAGTTTATCCTAGAGATATGGGGTAAAAAGCATATTAAAGTATACTAAATGGACTGTGCAATGAATTAGAATCTTTCAATAAATCCATGGGAACTTGCTTTAAGGGGGAATAACTTTTGAACGGAAGCTCCGATTTTCGTCAAACAAAAAGCAGTAGAAAGGTAATTTTTCTCTTAATGTTAATATGCAATAATCATTTATTGGCCTTCCAACCCCATCTTGCCCCTTAAAGCTTACTCAGACCAGGTACCAGAAATCTGAAGTAAAGTGCCTGCTGAACTTTAACAAATTCCAGAGAAACAGTATTTCGGACCATTTTAATCCCAATTTTGATTTAGAAATCAGGAATCAAGAAGAGCGTGTTTGATTTTTTCTGATGAATATGTATTTAGAGAATTAAAGATAAGATTTATTGTTTTGCCTGTCATCTATCGTCTCATACTGGATGGGCGTACGTTATTTTGAGTAATGAGTGCCCCCGCAGGGGATGCCCATTTCGATAAAAAAATAATGTTATACACCAAAAACGATGTAAATTATTGCCAAAAACTCTAAACATATCATTGGAAAAAACGTACATCCATATTCAAAAAAGAAATATTCCAAACCCAGTAAAGCTGCTCGCGCCAGATGTGTGCGTATACTGGCATTGCGCCGTGATTTTTAACGCGCGGCTCCACTGTGTTTCACGCTGAACACACTGTCATCTATAATAATGGATGGCCAAAATTCCTTATTAGGAAGTAAAATCGCACTCAGTGACTAAGAATGTTTGTTACTTGTTGTCAAAAAACTATATTTTTGTTATAGTAATATATAGATCTATACCCTTTCAGAGTCTTGAGATTGCAGCAACGTAGCTTGCGAGGTTCTCTCAACCTCTTCATTCAGCGTAGTGGTGTAATCCTCCTAGTCACATGACCACCTGCTAGGGCGGTCATGTGACAGCAGAACGTCATAGAATATTTCATGTTTGAATATGGATGTACAATGATAATGTTTAGAGTTTTTGGCAATAATTTACATCGTTTTTGGTTTATAAATGACTCAAATTTGTGAATAAGAATGAGAATAAAAGATGGCGATTTATCGTTTTGCCTGTCATCATCGTCTCATAATGGATGGGCGTACATTATTTTTTTCGTAATGGGCATCCCCTGCGGGGGCACTCATTACTCAAAATAATGTAATTTTGTTAAATTAGTAGCAAGAAAGTCATACTCATTCAGCTTTTTTGTACCCTTTGAAATGCCCAAAAGATTTAAAATGCTGCTGCTCCAAATGGAAATATTAGCAGCTGTGAAATTGCACTTGAAGTGTGATTAATTAAAAAAAATGGGCACTACACATGTATTTGAAAAATGGTGAAGTAATTGAACCATGCTCCTGAAAAATTGTGTTGACCTTTGACATCAAGTGCTGAAATGCATTTTGTGTCTTTGATTTTTGACATCCAGTGCTGAAATGGTCATGGCCTATGTAGACAAACTATGAACATGTACATGAATATTTTTTATCAAACTTATGCTCTCTTTTTTTCTCCTTTACAGCTGGCTTTGAAAGCATGTCCATATAAAGATTATCTAACAGAAAAACTAGCCAATGGAGTTGACGATGAAACACTATATAAAGATATTGAAGAATTTCATCGAATACTTAGTGCACATGTGGATGTTATCGACCGAATGTACAAAGAAAAAGAATTGGGTAAAGTGTGTGCATGATTGGTAATTATAGATGTAAACGAGGAGCTTCCAAACAACATACAGTGTGTCCCAGAATGAAGTTATCAAGATTTCAACGCCACACAATTCGAGAACCAAATATTTGCAGTCAATGAAACTTAGTGATAATCATGCCCAATGTCTTGACTTATTGTGGTGCAAAAATGAAGAAAATCCATGCATTAGTTTTCTAGAAATGAGCATTTGAAGCTCCTTTGGGGTTTGGACACTTTTCCCAGTTTTGGAAAGTTGTATATAAAAATTCCACGGAGATTTGCAGCATAACCATGCAAAGAAGATCGTCATCTTTAGAGACAATCGTGATAATATTTGTTCAATTATAAGTGTCTTTTGTTTTCAAGATTATAATTAAACTAAATCTGGTTCTTTTTCATATGTAAAATCATTTAACATATTTTATTAGGTAATCGTTTAGGAAATCCATTCAGTGGGTCATTTGAAAATACGCTAAAGGGCTGTTTAACTGGTAGCAGTGGTTGTAGGAATAAGGTCATTCAAAGCAAATTTAACACCTCATTGGTCAATGTAGAATAGAGTATCATGATTGACCAATACCTGGAAAGTGCAGATATATCATTGAAACAATGGAAAGATTTATTTAACATTTCCAGGATTCAGATATTCCCGTTGCATAAGTAGCCCATCTTAAAAATGTCAGAAAATAAGAAGCTTATTGTATCAGATATGAAAGAAAGAATTGAAAAAAGAAGCATATGTGGATGCCAAGGTAGAAGCCGACTTATAACATTCTGCATGCTGAACCTTTACTAAGACTCCAATGCATCATCAAGGAGAGGCAAAATGCGAAACAAAACAGAAATGTTGGGTAAAGATGACATCCAAGCTTAGACACTTCCGCTGCAAATTACCGCTGGATTTTTACAACCTCTCCAAACTGGGAAAAGTGTCCAAACCCCTCTGGAGCTTCAAACGCTCACTACTAAATAATTAGTGCATGGATTTTCTTTATTTTTTGCACTAAAGAAAGAAAAGACATCAAGCATGATAGTCAGCAACTTTCAGTGTCTGGGCTATTTTAGTTTTTGAATTATGAGGCATTGAAATCTTGATAACTTCATTCTGGGACACACTGTATAGGCCTACCGTATCCACTCTTACAATTTAACATATTGGTCTTCTGACAAGCCATTAAAAACAGATAAAATGTCAACCCTCAAAAAGTTTGAAAAGTCATCATCATGCTATATGACTGAAACATGTAAAAGTATTTGGATTTTGCAGGCTGGTATGAAAAGCCTAATGGTAAAGGGATCGGACATTCAGAAGATCAAAATGTTCAATCAGAAAAGTGGATACAGTATACCATGGCATGCCACACACATTGTATATTATACAAATATTGACTTCTGTGAGGAGCATGGTTTAAATTATTTCTCTGAGGTGATCTCACCGAGGGTAAATAATTTTAACCATGCCCCAAATAAAAAGCAGAAAATATTCTTTTATATACCGAATATATAGATTTTTGTCACCTGGTTGGTTAAAAGAACCATTTTAGCACTAAAAACACCTGTTAGTGACTATAAAGCTCGAATTACATCAGTGGCGCAAAATATGTCGAGTGGGCCTAGTGAAAAATATGCCCTGGGCCTAGTTAAATCCAAGCCATAACTTTTAACCAATCAGAGGACAGGAATCTATATATGAGGTATATAATGACAAATAAGAGCACAAGAGATGCTGCACCTTAAAAGCAATAAGTTATCGTTTGATAGAAGACGGACGCAAGCAAGAAGGCAAGTAACGTGGAATGATTCATGTATTTTTATTCAAAATAAAGCATTCAGTTTGAATTTAAGAATACACTTCGCACGCAAAAGTATGTGTTTGTTAGTAATTTTGTCAAAGTTTGTGTCCGAAATGTGTTCATATTCCGCAAAAAATGTTGTTTTGGAAACTTACAAAATTATCAGTTGGTCACAATACTCGTTGAAAAACATGAGATTTTGTTTGTGTCAATTGTATATCATAAACAGTAATAATAATTATTCATTTTGAATATTGTAGTATAACATGCACTAACAATATAGTTATTTTTTATGAATTTGGTTTATTTTTCAAATTGTATTTGGTGATTGTATGATTTATAACATGATTTTTTAAAATAGTTATTATGATGATTAATATGAACATGTGCTTTAATTTAGATACTATTGTAAGTATATAAAAGTAAGTGGAAACTTTTAATTTGTTTTTGATGAGCATACGGATACGCAATATTGGTGTAATTAATCTCGCAGTGAGTAATTTTGGATATTTTAAAAAGTATTCTAGAACCATTTTCCAAGAGTTCTCAACCAGAGCAATCTATGAAGACTTGCTAAATCAATACTATATAAATGTAATTGCCTATTATTTAACTGCAACTAGCAACTCCTCACTATGCGAATAATACTAAAAAAATTTCCCATATGTCAGTGGCTCTTAAAACTGTCACTTTAAGAACCATTTCAAAACTGACTGACCAGACTGTCACCATGCAGTGTGTAATGCTAATTTTTTGAAAAATGGCAGCTATTATTGCTCTTCTGACTTTCTTGCAATTCCCATGATCTCATGCACTCTACCTAACCTGCACTTACAATGTTTATTATAACATTGTAAGTGCAGGTTAGGTTTGGGGAAGCAGGTTAGCGCAGCGGTATTTCCCTCGCTTTGCACCAATGAGTCCCGGGTTCGATTCCTGTTATGCGCATTTGGTTGTCAGTCCATGCTCGCTTCCTCATGTTTTTCTCCAGGTCCTCCAGTTTTCCTCCTGCACTAAAACTAAATATTGAAGAAAGGTCTAGGACCCCAATGGAAATAAGCTTCATAAGAGGCTTTCTTAGGTTATCCTTGGCTATCACAAATAGTATCAGCCTAAAGAACTGTTTCTTTCTTTCTTACAGCTCAAATTAGTCGGTCACCAAACATTCATTTATCCATAAAAACATTTCAGGCCATTTACATGATGAGATCAATGCTGAGCACTGAATGAAAAAGTATGAGGAGGATGATTGAAAGTGTGTTGAAGAAACCTGCAGTGCTTTAAAGTGCTGGAGTGGTTAATGTTTTTATGGATAAATGATGATTGCTGGATCATGAACTGATCACAAAATAAGAGCTCAAAGTTCCTCTGACCGCCTAATTTGAGCTGTTGGGAGAAAGTGTTAAGACCCATTAAAGTGCCTTATTAATGCTCCACTCTACCAAATGGTTCAATATAATCGAAGAGAATTCAATAAGTTAATTCACAAGCTACTGAACATATATAGAAAAATGTTTCTTGTTGTCAAGAAGAGGTGCTAAGATGTAAAGTGCCTTGTTTATGGATGTATTTTTGAAGGCGTATTTATGTATATAGATGCAGTTTGCTACTTTATATCATTGAAAATGTATGTTTTGTGTTGGTTTTCTGGTAGCAGTGGTTGTAGGAATAAGGTCATTCAAAGCAAATTTAACACCTCATTGGTCAATGTAGAATAGAGTATCATGATTGACCAATACCTGGAAAGTGCAGATATATCATTGAAACAATGGAAAGATTTATTTAACATTTCCAGGATTCAGATATTCCCGTTGCATAAGTAGCCCATCTTAAAAATGTCAGAAAATAAGAAGCTTATTGTATCAGATATGAAAGAAAGAATTGAAAAAAAGAAGCATATGTGGATGCCAAGGTAGAAGCCGACTTATAACATTCTGCATGCTGAACCTTTACTAAGACTCCAATGCATCATCAAGGAGAGGCAAAATGCGAAACAAAACAGAAATGTTGGGTAAAGATGACATCCAAGCTTAGACACTTCCGCTGCAAATTACCGCTGGATTTTTACAACCTCTCCAAACTGGGAAAAGTGTCCAAACCCCTCTGGAGCTTCAAACGCTCACTACTAAATAATTAGTGCATGGATTTTCTTTATTTTTTGCACTAAAGAAAGAAAAGACATCAAGCATGATAGTCAGCAACTTTCAGTGTCTGGGCTATTTTAGTTTTTGAATTATGAGGCATTGAAATCTTGATAACTTCATTCTGGGACACACTGTATAGGCCTACCGTATCCACTCTTACAATTTAACATATTGGTCTTCTGACAAGCCATTAAAAACAGATAAAATGTCAACCCTCAAAAAGTTTGAAAAGTCATCATCATGCTATATGACTGAAACATGTAAAAGTATTTGGATTTTGCAGGCTGGTATGAAAAGCCTAATGGTAAAGGGATCGGACATTCAGAAGATCAAAATGTTCAATCAGAAAAGTGGATACAGTATACCATGGCATGCCACACACATTGTATATTATACAAATATTGACTTCTGTGAGGAGCATGGTTTAAATTATTTCTCTGAGGTGATCTCACCGAGGGTAAATAATTTTAACCATGCCCCAAATAAAAAGCAGAAAATATTCTTTTATATACCGAATATATAGATTTTTGTCACCTGGTTGGTTAAAAGAACCATTTTAGCACTAAAAACACCTGTTAGTGACTATAAAGCTCGAATTACATCAGTGGCGCAAAATATGTCGAGTGGGCCTAGTGAAAAATATGCCCTGGGCCTAGTTAAATCCAAGCCATAACTTTTAACCAATCAGAGGACAGGAATCTATATATGAGGTATATAATGACAAATAAGAGCACAAGAGATGCTGCACCTTAAAAGCAATAAGTTATCGTTTGATAGAAGACGGACGCAAGCAAGAAGGCAAGTAACGTGGAATGATTCATGTATTTTTATTCAAAATAAAGCATTCAGTTTGAATTTAAGAATACACTTCGCACGCAAAAGTATGTGTTTGTTAGTAATTTTGTCAAAGTTTGTGTCCGAAATGTGTTCATATTCCGCAAAAAATGTTGTTTTGGAAACTTACAAAATTATCAGTTGGTCACAATACTCGTTGAAAAACATGAGATTTTGTTTGTGTCAATTGTATATCATAAA
>JXSR01S047447.1:50674-68615 GCA_000969725.1 Ophiothrix spiculata
CCTTACTTGTTGAAATTGATCAATCTGCTGGAAATTCTTATTATATTCTAATTAGTTTTTGCTGCCTATATCCACCAGATTTTGAAAAGTGTTCCATCGTAAAAGTCCCCCTTTTTGGGTTGAGCCATCACAATCGCAAGTAACCGGAAACGGTACCGGGAGTTAATCAATGAGGTCATGATCTTGGAAAGATGTAAAAAAAAAAAATTAAAGAAAACCACACTGCTATCACTTTATCTGATGATGGATTATCGTATTCTGGTACTATTCATTTCTTTGAAAAATACATCTCAATTTGGCATTAAATAATTTGTATGTCTGATGCTAAAAAATTTGTGCAATTTATCATGGCATATTATCATTGATAGTTGTGTGTGATAAAACTTAAATCAAGCTCAAGATATTGTCATATCAAATGAATGTAAGGGACATAATCAATTTAGACCCAAGCAACTTGCCCAACCCGAGCAATCAATCAGTCAATCAATCAATATACATTGTACTTGCATGACATGCATGCATACCCCATGAAGGAGTCTATTTGTACAGGGGACCAACGGCTTAACGTGACTTCCGAACCACAGAGCAAGTAGAGTAAAGTTTCTTGCCCAAGGAAACAAGGAGACGGAAACCGCCTGGCCTGGGGCTCCAACCCACAACCTCTGTATTACGATACCCGTGCTCTAACCGCTAGGCCACGCTTCCCTCATGACAACCTACTTGATCCGAGCTAATTCAATGCTTAGGGCAAGGGCAAGCATTCATTATTAACTAGATCGTTCAGAACCTATCGATATTGTTTGCCTTTTGTTACTTTTTTGTGTGCCACGGATGAGCAAAATGCAAAGATATGACAAACGACTATTTCACTTAATGGGTCAGTCCCTCAGCGTTTGCCCGTCTCTAAATTGATTATAGCCCTAAGTTATATATGTTGTATATCTTATCCTTGTTTCAAACAGCTCTAAATATCAACTAGCTGTTTCTCCATTCTTATTTATATTATAGAGTATTTAAACAAATTATTCATGTATTATATAATTATAGCTGCCATATTGTTGTATTATGTTAAGGCATCCAAATGTATACACACAAGAGAAAATTCAGAATTTTGCCCACTTGCATGAAGATCTACGAATGTGATAATAAGAGTTTGAATAAGCAAGTTGAGTCATTTGGAGTGTTGAGTCTGGTCTTTTGAGTAAGCGAGTCGAGTCTCTGTATATGTTGAGCCCGGATGATGTTGCATCATAAATGTTGAATATTGATATTCATCTCAACATGTCAGTTGAGAAAATATGTTTCTCAGCACAAGCACTTTGCATTAAGTCTTAAGTTATGTTTAACCAGCTCATGACCTTTTCTTCCTTGTAACTGGATGCACATTGACTGAAAAAGTAATGAAGGAACGCTTTAATTAGAGGCGTCACTTGAAATTTATCTTTCATGTTCTTTAGTGTGAATAAGTTTGGATGCCTTAACAGTAATATCTTACGTAGTTCCAAAATAGTTTTGTAGTATATAGCAATAGCATGTAAATATTATAATTTACAATGTAGAAGGGACTAATGTTTATAATTCATAATTGTCTTCATAATTTGAAATTCTTTGTTATTGAGATAATGGGTATTAATTGTATACTGTTGAGTGATTCACTTGCCATTGATGATATTTATCATAGGTAAATATCTTATCATTCAATGATTGGTTAAATAATAACAGTTGGGAACATATGATTAATATATAATGATAATTTCCCAAAATATAAAAGGAGCCTACTCAACAGAAGAAGCAAGGTAATGTTTTTGTGGAAAATTGGTAACTCTATCAAAATGAGATTTTAACCAATCAATGAGCAGATTTAGAAAGCATTAATTAATGGCATAGAACAAATTTGATCTTAATTGGGATCACTAATTTCAGTAAAATCTAGTTGACATGTGATAAAATTTTCAGAAAACTGAATTCACAGTCTTTAAAGGTGCAATTCATGATTTTGATGTGACAAAAACTGTGCTGCTTTTATAGCTGAAAAGAAGAGTCCAACATAAATATATATATATACTGAAAATTTCACTTGATCCTGACCGTTTGTTTCCAAGTTACAACAAGCTTTTCAGCATTTTGAAAATCCCCATAGGCTACTGTGTTGTAATTACTGTCTCACTTTTTCTCAAAAATGCAAGCACATATGAAAGAATGGTTCGTAACATATACCAGTTGAGGATTCTATAAGCTAAGAAACTCAATTTTGATAGAGGTAACCTTGAGGGTGAAAAGTGATCATGAATTGCCCCTTAAAGTTCGTGTGTACTATTTTACTGAAACGGATTACCGTGTTAGTTTCATTGGATGCCAATGTTTTTAATAATAATTCAATTTAGTAAAATAGAGAAATTGTCATTATTTTAACCACTGTGTTAACTCATCCTGCTTGTCGCTATTGGGTGTAGGTCAGTCAGTTGCACAAGCAACACTTTTGACATTCGTTGTCTTATAATTCGGTGTATCTAGCCATCACAAATCGCAATAGATGCAGATTGAAACTTGGGCATGGTTTGTGTGGGAAGTAAACAATACATGCATGCATGCTCCATGCATGACAATAAGATCTACCAAGATGGCAGCGAGTATTGGTTCCACCTTTTAATTTTCATATAGAATGCCATATTTTGGGAATTAACTAATAGAATGCCAAACCGAAACAAATTGCCAAAAAAGAATTAAATTATGAATTAATGTTCACCCATACTTGTTTAGTCATCACATGACTGATATTACAGAGTATCTGAAAGCATGATCTTTTCTTAATTCTCCTTAATCGTTTGGGATATGGCAACTAGATGTAAACAAACATGATTGTACCCACTTACTGGCAACAGAATGGTAATTTGACTGAGATTGTGGCTATCGAACCAGTCAAGCGCTGTTCCTTAATTGCTTATGCATAATTTGGCAGAAAAATGTAAGATGCATATTGCATTGTAGTCAATTATTAGTAGCGTGCGACAGAACGCAGAGCTGGGTTACTTCGCACTCGTGCAGCGTCGGTTCAGGCATGGCACCCACGTGGGGCAATCCCTAACGTGGCCGAATGTTAAGGGTGCAAATAGTCCTGTTTCCTATCTGTACTTTATTTAATCTATATGTTTGTACTATCTTTTGATCATTTAACTTCATAAATATTCAGAAGGGTAAAATGGAAGTTTTAGGTATGTTTAAACAGTGGTAAGCTCTCTGGCGAAATCAAGCGTACATGCGTATGTAAATTTCATGAACACCTTTTTAATTGAATTGTCAATGCTTGGATCTAGTCCCAGGGGGGCCGCTCGAAGATAAAAGTGGTACGCATGCTCGTCAGAAAAAGCGTCGAAAACGGGTCGGACTTTGCCCCTTTGGCATCGTCGACGTCTTTAGAAAAAAAGGGTGCCTTTTGAGGGTAACTTTTGACATTAAGGGTCACCATTTTACGATATCTTCTAGACGGGGGGGACACGTCCCCCCCTAAATTTCCCGGGCGGGGGACGGACCTCCTCAAAAAATAAAGAAGAAAGAAAGAAAAGGAAAGGAAATTGAAATTTTCCCTTTGTTTTGATAATATAAACGTTAAAAATCAAAAAAAAATACGCGCTTCGCACAAATTTTCAAATATTTTTTGTCAATTCTTAATAAAAATTGGCAATTTTTGCGCAAATTTCAAGATTTTTTATATAATTTTTAGCTGAAAACAGGCGATTTGACGAGATTTTTTTGCGCGCGCTATGTGCGCATTACAAAAAAACAAATAATTTTCCTCCGACCATTTTTGCTCAAAAAAAGCCGTCCCCGCCTAAACTTTTTACCTTCCGCCGCCACTGTCTTCTACTTTAGGGTCACTTTTTCGCCAACTATTCTAAAAGTCCAAGAAATAACTACAGAAAACGCTTCCGATGTATTATTTTTGTTTTCTATGGCAGAAAAAAGGACATTGTTACTCCGTTAAGGGTCCATTTCAGTGTGTTACACCATTAATGGGTCAAATGTCCATTGCGACATTTAGGGGTCGATTTTAGTTCATTACGACATCGCGTCAGTTACGGGTATGATTTTGAACATTTTACGACATTAAGGGTTCGAATTTGCTGTACATGGTTTCGACATTTAGGGTCCGATTTTGAGGTGCTCTGATGAGCATGCGTACCACTTTTTTCTTCGAGGGCTCCCCCCCCCTCCCACCCCGGGATCCAATTAAGCCAAGCTATTCACTTAATTTGCATTATCTGTTTTTGTATGTGTATGATCATATTTCCTCCGTAACTACAAACCTGATTTCTGTATCTTGATGTATCTTCAGCATGCACTTCTCAAATAGCTCTTTTATAACATGATATCTTTTTTGTGCCTTCATGGGAAATCTGTTGTGTGCCTTCTATATGGTGGGTAGATGGAAAGACAGAAAATCTTTTTGATCTAGCTTGTCAAACTCTCAGTAAAATTATTTATATAAGATGATGGATTTGGATATGAAGTGCATCTATCTTAGACGAGCCTTGGCGGTTGTCTGCCGGTTCTGGACGGTTGGCTATTGTTTATTCCGGTTGAACCGCCCAGAACCGGCAGGCAACCGCCGGTTGACTTTTAAAGTCGCCCCTAGGCCCTAAGTAGTTGGATCTTAGCAGAGACTGATGTGTTGATCTTTTACACACTGTTATCATTGATGCAGTAGTTTGAATTTTCTGAAGTGTTTTATAAAACAAATCGAATGAGTGGTAAGAATTGTGAAAAACAAACTCCCTATTCAGTCTCTGCAACAGATGTATCTCTTCCAAGTCAATTTCACTATAATAGTTCAAAGCATTGTTTAGACCAGGATTCCTCAATGGGGTGCTTGCCTTAGGGCTCTGGTAGTGTCTAGGAGCAAAAAGCCACCAGAACTCTCTGCTTTAAGGGTTTAATGGTATTTAAATGAGCTTCAGAAAGCTGTCTTTGCTATTTTGGCTTATTAATGTCATATTATGAATCATTTGTGTCTAGAATATGTCATGGTACCATAAATATTTTAGGTTTCTTATGTCAACTTAATGTGTTTTTTTTAATCATCTATTTTTCTAATGGGTCACTTAAGACCTGCCACAATACTGGGCCACACTTGGCGCCTACTGCTATTTGAGGAAAACTGGTTTAGACCAAATCATACAGGTTCTGGATCTAATTACATGTGTTAGATACAATTAAATTGTAATGTGTAGGATATTGCTTGTATTTATCCAAGTTGACGGGTAGATTGAAGGTTGCGGCAGTTATTTATGTGATTTCAGCTATGGTAATTTACTGATATTAACTAAAAAATTGTGTAGTACTTTGAAGCAATATATATTTTATGTGAAAATGGTGCATTTACATCTCAATTGGGTAATTTTAATTTATCAATTATATGTTACTGATTCTTCCGTTTTATTATACAAAATGTTTGTATTGGTGTATCTTTTAATAGTTTTAAGAATTTGAAAGAATTGGATACATTGAGTCCAACGGTCACAAGTTTTGAATTGTCTTTTTTGCAGGACAACACTCATGTGACTATAGGTTACTGTGTTGTGATGCATTTAGAGTTCTCAATGTACATTTTCTGAAATGATACGTATACTATTCTTTACACATTAACCCTCACCCTCCTACGTACTACAAAGTACTACAGGCAGAAATCAGAAAGTCCTAATACGTCATAGACGGCGGGTATAAATGGGCAGGATTACTGCCGAGGCAGGCCACGCTTTGCCATAGCTGGACATTGGATCGGGATGCAGGGGTCAGGGGTTGGAATCTTGGAGGGAACCAGGGGAGGATCCAGAAATTGTTGTATGACGTTTTCTGACAGTTTTTCAATGTGCGAAAGTTATTGAGTACCATCAACATGTATCACTTAACCCTTACCCTCCTATGTACTACAAAGTACTATAGGCAGAAATCAGGAATTAGTCTAAGTTCGAATACGTCATAGACGGCAGATATAAATGGGAATGGATTGCTGCCGATTCAGGCCACGCTCAGAGACTTGCCATATAGCTGGACATTGGATCAGAATGCAGTGGTCAGGGGTTCGAATCCTCGGCCAACTATGTGAATAAGTGACAAAATAAATATTATATTTAGATTTAAGTAACAAATGGAGCAACTATTGTACAGTGTTATTCTATTGTCTAGCCTGACAATTATTCAGGAAGAGGTTTGGCTATCCAAATGTCTGTCTGTTAGGCTGAGATCACATTGAAGTATACAGTATACGCTATTCCGTAGCTATATTTTGTACAGGCTCGGCGAGCTATACGTTTTTTCGAATAGTGCACTCTTATGTGACCCGGTAGCATCAAATGCACGTGTTCGATTGAATCTATACGCGTGCCCAGTTGAAATTGTGCACCGTATACCCGAATAGTATAGTTCTTTGTGATCGCAGCCTTATGCACTGTTTGTGGCTTGAACTAATCTATAGTATACAAATATTTACTGCTCATAGGGCAATGGCACAAAAGATCTAACGAAGATGACGGGAGAATGTAAGCCTACTATTGCCCGATACCGACGATAGAGGGCAATGGTAGTCCAATGGTCTCCTGTCTACAAGGATATAAGTATGCAACAAGCAATCAGACTCTGTTACGAGATCCATAGCATATCACTTGTATTCAACATTGAGAACTGGTGGTTTTCGTATTGTGTAAGAGACTAGTAATGATTGATAAGGATTGATTACGACCAAATCACTGCGGATTAATATTTTGGTACAAGAATCATTCATGATTTTGGTATTATTTTTGTCTAATTTTGTTGCTGCCACATGGACAAACCTTGATAAGTTCATTTGAAAATTCAGCAAGATTGAGGACGTTGTTATGATTTGAAAAATTTGGACTAATTTACTTCCCCATTTAGTCATATTGGTTTTTGTGGGTTAATCGGCTGATTGTTGCATACTAACAGTGTTTTACAGAGTATAGATATTTTGCACCATTGCTTGAATAAAGAGCAGTAAATATTTGTTTTATATACTGTGTGAAAATGTGTTTGTCATTTGATAACTTGCATAAATTCTCTTGATAAAATTTAACTTGTGGATACTAAGTTAGGCTTACTTTACATGGTTAGCCCTAGGAGCCATATTCACAAAGTTCTTAATCTGACTTGCTTCGCAAGCTACAGCATATAAAACACTATATATGCATCCAATTCATCAAGCAATTGTTTCAATTCCTTCATGTGGTCAAACTTCTTCATATAAGACCAAAGAAAAAAAAAAAGTCTGTCTCAGCTTCCCGCGCGCATGCATAGCTTTTAAAAATCCAAATCTAGCGCATTTCTTATTTTTTTAGGTTTTTGAGAGATATTCAGTTTTTTTCATATTTTATTCCTACTGAAAAAAAATTAAATAAACGGTCGCGAAGCGGCCGCAAAAGTGGCCGAAAAATGCAATAAAAAAAAATTAGGGGGTATTTCCGCATCCGCGTAGCCCTTTTTTACTAAAAAAAAGTAAGCTGAGACAGAGTTCTTTTTTTTTTTGCCTAACTGGATAAACATTAGAATTTAGAATCAGGCATGCAGGATGTGCAAAACAAAAAACCTGCTACCCCTTTTCAGTGATGTCATACCAGGGCAATATCATGTTTTTATCATTGAAAAATGCCCAGCTGTGAAGTCCTGAAACATTACCCAAATATTTTCGACAATCTAATGCGATGTTAGCTTGTCAAATGACAAAATTCAGGCATGCAGGATGTGCAAAAACCTTCTACCCCCTTTCAGTGATGTCATATCAGGGCAATATCATGTTTTTACTGTCAAAAAATGGCCAGTCATGAAGTCAAACTTGAAACATTGCCCAAATATTTTCAACAGTCTAATGCGGTGTCAGCTTATCAAATAACAAAATGTTTTCATGTGGTATAAAATATGCAAAACCTTAATGATCACGAGGGATTTTGTGGAATCTATGGCAAGATGTGCTGAGGGTATGGGTTTCTATTTTCCCAAGACCAAATATCCAGGGAAAACAGTACCCCACACAAGTCCTATCCAATTCACCTTTGGGACCAAAGGTCCTGCATAAGATGATTAAATAGTAATCATTTAAATTTTGTAATTTCAGTTTGTAAATAGACCTGCAGCTGCAAATTTAGATAATAGCATCAGGCATCGGATCATGTCTAAACCGAGATAGTAAAGTTAGTTGGACCAATGTCGACGAACTTTGCTATCTGGGCCCGTTTCGTCCATACCTATTTAGTTTAAATCAATTTTGATTCGACGGTATAACACAACTGCCAAACCCAATTTTCATAAAAAATGCATATTTTCACTAATTTAAAAGACAGCTTCAGCATACCCTTAAAACATTTGCATCCATGTCCTTTCTAGAGGGCTGAACATTGGTATCCTTTCATACTAGCAAGCCGGGCAGGAAAATTTTAAAAGTTATCAACCTGACAAGAAAATTACTTGCCCAAATTTTAAGGCGATACCACATCGGTCCAAGAGGCCTACAATGTCGGTTTCTGCAAAAATAACCTCATATAGATGATTTTCACAGCATTTTGGCACCATTTTAACTACATAAATCCAAAAATGTTTCAATAAGCCTTCCTGCAGTGTGTCAAATAGCTAAAAACCCAGAGATTCCGGGGGCTTCGGCCCCTGGACCTTACCTAAGACGGGCCCCTGGACCCCACCCGTGATTCGCTCCGCTCGCATGGTCAATCCAATTTCCGCCACTGCTCTGAGGATTTGGTTGGTAAACCCTCTGCGAAGTACTTTACACCCCATCCTGCTTCTTGGCATTCATGTATGAGATCGGCATACCTGCATTTTTTCTGTTGTTAGCTTGTGCAAGGTTTTCTTCAGCAGGCACTGTCAGTTCTATCACCACACTCTTCTTCTCTGAGGTGGAGTAGATGGTAACATTTGGACGTTTTGCAGTTACCACAATGACTGATGGAAACATTGCAGAACTCTATCTTCATCGATCCATGCAATTTCCCAATCCTGACAGTGCTGGATTCTTTCACATCTCTCAGTACTCTGTCAATTCACATTGTCACATTTTGTTCCTTCTGTCGTCTTGAAGGCTATGCGTTCCTCATGCAGGTGCTATGTGGTGAACAATTTTCCGCAACACCATATCAAGTCTCCAGTTGTATCTTCCTGGCCTTAAGGAGTACTGACAGTTGTTAAAGATGTGGATCATTGTACAGTTGTTGTAACCACACAAAGGGCAAAGTCCTAGTCCCTGGAAAAAATCGAGTACAATTCTAAGCTATTCTAGTACAACATTCCTGAGATGCACATTTGGAACACAATTATAGTACAGCTTTAGTACAAATATAGTACAAATTTGTGTACTATAAATGTACTCAAATTGTACTTAAATGATGTTCCAAATGTGCACCTTAGGAATGTTGTACTCAGTATTTTTGTACTCGATTTTTACTAGGGGTGAGCTTGCTTCAGGTTTATAGGGGAAGGTAGCATATCTTATCACCTGAAGAACCATTTTAAAAGCCACTGACATAAAGGAAAGAAGTTTTGAACAATTTTTTGCACTTAAGTGATAAGAAGATAAATAAATATAACAAATGGCAGCCATTGCAGATACGACTTTCTTGCACTCACGTGACGAGTTGTCAGCTTGATCTTCTCGGTATGACCTTGGTGTTTCACACGGTCCATGTATATACATTGCGTAGGTCATCCTGTCTAATCTGATCGGGCGAGTTGTTCTTCCTCCGTTCTCTCGGACAACTCTAACGGTATTATCATCCTTATTTGACTTGTAGCAATAGATGAGTGTACACGCTGGGCTGCTAACCCATAAAACTTGTTCACCCCAAGTCTTTCCCACTATCCGGAGAGCTAAACCCTTCAATCTATTGTGTTTTAACACCATGGCCATATCAGAGGGGAGCGTGGCCTAGCGGTTAGAGCACGGGTCTCTTAATACAGAGGTTGTGGGTTCGAGCCCCGGGCCAGGCGGTTTACGTCTCCTTGTTTCTTTGGGCAAGAAACTTTACTCTAATTGCTCTGTGGTTCGGATAGTCACGTTAAGCCGTTGGTCCCTGTTCGAATACTCCTTGGGGCCCTGCATACAGTGTATACCTGGTGAGTCTATAAGGCACGCCCTTGCTTGTTCTGCTACAACACCTTTATTGGATGTGCACAGAAGAAAGGACGATATAACAAGCCCAGGATCTTCAGATTTGACTGTCATTCCATTTTATCAGTTCAAGCACTGAGCAGCTGCCCCGGACTTGGGACGGGTAGTGGTGGGTTAAGCGCTTTGGCCCCGGGGATCCTCACTCTCCAGGTGCATTACTGTCGGCACTACAGGTCTCTCATCATCTAACTCCCGACTTTCAAACATCTTATCTTATTACTTCTTGCCAACCAAATGGTGTAGGTGGCTCTCAAGACTGTCATCTACTGCCTATCGTATTTCATTATTGGATAGCTCCAGGTACTTAAAACATGCTCTGAGGATTTGATTGGTAAACCCTCTGGGAAGTACTTAACACCCCATCCTGCTTCTTGGCATTCATGTATGAGATCGGCATACTTGGCAATTTTTTTTTCTGTTGTTAGCTTGTGAGAGTTTTTTTTTCAGCAGGCACTGTCAGTTCTATCACCACACGCTTCTTCTCTGAAATGGAGTAGATGGTAATATATGGATGATTTGTCAGAACGTTTTTACAAGGACAATGACTGGTGGAAACAAGACTTATCTTCATCCCATGCAATTTCGCAATCCTGACAGTGCTGGATTATTTGACATCACTCAGTACTCTGCCCGGAATTCACATTGTCATATTGTGTTCCTTCTGTCGTATTGAAGGCTATGCCTGATTTCTGTTTTACAAACACAACATCACTACCCATTTTAAAATAAATCATCAAAATTTGCTATTTAAATTGCATACATTGTGGTAGTTTTTTTTTTTTTTACAAAACCTGAACAATGTGTGTGGTTTGCAAAAATGGCTATTTCGTATAAATCTATATATTTCAAAAGTTTGAGAAATGTGGAGTATCGATAGGTTTCTCAGTTTCCTGAACATTGATATTTATTGAGTAGCATTTCGAATTTCATAGAGATACATGCCTGCCTACTCAAACTAAATTATACTCTGTAAATCTTCAAGTATGCAGCAAGTAGCCGATTAACGCTCAAAAACCATTATGATCATACGGGGAAGTAAATTAGTCCGTATTTATCGAATCATAACAACGTACCAGATCTTGCCGAATATTCAAATGAATTTAATTACAATGTTTGTCCATGTGTTAGCAAAAACATTAGCCCAAAATAAAACCAAAATTATGACGAATTTGTGGAATAAATATATTAATACGCAGTGATTTGGCCTTAATCAATCATTACTAGTTTCTTACACAATACCAAACGACCAGTTCACAGTGTTGTAGAATACAAGGGATATGCTCTAGATCATGTAACAGAGTCTAATTGCTTGTTGCATACTTCAAGGTTTATAGAGTATAGAGGAGATCATTAGATGTGGTTTATTTACTGAAAATGGACTCAACAAATTATGGGTGGCGGAAGCGGGGGGACGGGTGGGCACATGCCCCCCACCCCTAATAAATTTCACGAGGGGTGACGTACCCCCTCAAAAACTAAAGAAGAAAGAAAGAAAAGGAAAGGAAATTGAAATTTTTCCTTTAACTATATATAACAATCATACAACATTAAAAAAAAATGGTTTAAATAAAAATAAACAAAAAATTAAACAAAATAAGAACTAAAATACACACCTTTAAGCAGGCAAAATTGGAAACGCAAATTGACATTAATGTAACCAAAATTGAGATTTTTTTTTTATAAGAATTGTTTTAATCTCAACTGAAATGTAAATCTTTCTATTGTCTATTGTAATGATCACTTATTAAGAAGAAATGACAAATGTATATACCCATACCCCAAAGATGGTTACTATGCAATATATAGTTTTTGAGTTACATTTGTTCTGCTGTTTAGCCAATCAGAGCCTCTGCTTGGTTACCATAGCAACCAGAGTAAAACGAAACACGTTTTCAGAAACTAGGGGTCATACCCTACATACTGGTATGCAACATGCCTTGACCGACGTTTGGGAAAATGCTAAATTTCGTCGTTGAAAATTTTGAGCTTAGATCTTGTACCCCCCCCCCCCTTAAAGTCACAATTATCAAGATCAAAGGCCGTTATACGCGTTAGAGGGCAAATCTAAAAATGTTAAAAACAGTTGATTTGAGGTCTTAAATCTTTTTAAAAAAAATGTTCAAAAAGTTGGCTGCTTGTATAGATTTGAATTTTACAATCAATTAATATACTGCGTACCATAATTCTGTAAGATTAATTGGACTTCCGTGTACTTCGGAGCTCTAGATATTACATTGTAGATACTTTTAAAACGCACGCCGACTTATTTGTAGCAGCAATATGTTAGGCTACCATATGGACAATTTTTCTGACAGGGAGAGAGGGTACTATTAAAAGAGTCTACCGCTGGTTACTAATCTTTGTCATTAGGCTCATTCTCCGATAAAGTGTGCAACTTCGCCGTTTTGGTGTCGCTCATGTTCGTGTTGCTTGTTTAACGTTGTTAAGCCTATTACAAATGATTTAATTGGTTTAGTTAATACATTTGAGTCACATTAGTAACATGTGTGAAGCTAAATAACATATTAGCATGCCAGGGAAGTAGATAACGATAAATCTGAAAATGCAAAATCTTCAATTTCCCCATGTCGCCAGCCATACTTTTTCTGTTTCATGAGCTCCCGTTCCTAAAATATTCGAGCATATCAAACATAATGCACACTATATAACAGCCCGTAATAGGTATTGATAATGACATACAAAGTTTATTTATATCAAGTATTTGATATGACATAAGAGCTTTTTGAAATGTGTCGCCAATATTGCAAACAGATACGTAATTATTTCTAAAATCGATAACAAAGTGTCAAAATAAATTTGCTGATGGATGATTCCGCATTAGGTTTATCAAGCAAACCTGAGTGTTGCATAACATATATTTTATATAGAATTATACATTTACAGTAACGATTTACAAGGATATTAATATCAGAAAAAAAACTATGTGTCGGTACGTCGAAACAGATACGTGCACATTCTGCTGCCTAGCTTCTCGCAAAACGCGGTACCGTTATGAGCGAAAATACTTCTCCACAGTGTAGTATGTGTAGAGCTCCTAATTTAGTGTAAAAATCAAATTTATAAGAAAACAAATTTTCTCAAAAATGAATATTAAAGAAAATATACCGACAGATATGTAGCGACAGATACGTAATTTAATAATAGGGAATACATTGGTTAAAAAATCAAGTATTTTTAAACATCTCCCATGCACTTTTTCTTCTTTAGAAACCATAACAGTTTTGATTTTGTATGTTTTTCATGAGTTATTAGTAGTCGAAATTTCAACATTTCTCCAACCAAAGTTGCACGCTTTATCGGAGAATACGCGATAACTGCTATAGTGTTAAATTTATCATTAGATTTATCAACCAATAACTTGATACAAATATATATATCTTACATAATAATTTTGTCACCGAAGTTCATGAGTTGAATAATGTATAACACAAAATCTTCTGCAACAAGTAGCTAGGTTCAAATGTTTTGTGAATGTAAAACAATGCATTTTACTAGTTTTCGTACAATATTCTGTTAACTCATTACTGATTCTTTTCACCGGAGTCAATGAATGTAATCCCCACTTGACAACCTTTCAAAGATCCGTATGGTTGATAGTTGTTTCATCGTTCGTATTTATACATTTATTATTGTCTGTCTACAAGATAGAATCTACGAGCCTTTCCGCGATGATTTTGTAGTACCCTGATATCATATAATGTTCAATTATTCAGATTTTCGTTGTTTGAGATCCATTGCGAGAATCTTGGGAGGCATTTGCTGTATAACTCACAGCATTCCGCGCCTTGATATCAACACCAAATGCACGTTTAAACGCTAATCTGTACCGTGGATTGGTGACATTGTAAATCAACGGATTAACCGTCGAGTTGATGAGAAACATAACTCTGCCAAACCAAGCCATAAGATTGTGAGAATCTTCAAGATAGCTATAAAAGTAATTGATATTTACAAATGTGAACGGCGCTAGGCAGATGAAGAATACCAATCCGTTAACGATTAGCATCCGGGCTACTTTATTTCGCGCCTGATTTAAAATCATCCCCTCCACGTGTGGCCCACATTGATAAAGCGTTGCGCTGATATTTCGCACAATGAGCACATACATAACGATATTGATGCAAAGTGCGAATATAAATTGAGCAATATCGGTTGAATATAAAACAAAATTACACCAATCGCAGGTAGATTCACAGAGTGGAAAAGAATGGATCAGAGTATTTTTCATAAATACGCATACTTGAATTGGTGTACGCGGTAAAGTGAAACTTGCGAAGAAAAGGGATGTAACCCATGCCGTTACAACCAAACCAATTGCCAGTTGTTTGTTACTTGTGCGTCGGTTGATGGCAATATAGCGTTCAATCGCAACCAGTGAAATGGTCCAAAGTGAGGCATAATAGCAAAGATAGACTAAAAAGTTCGGAAACGCACATCCGAATGCTGTATGAAATGAAAATCCGATGTCATGGTAAGGAGAGTTGACGTAGTCCCCGATGTATTGTGCGAAAGCAGCTACGAGTAAAGATGTATCGGCTATTGCTAAATTTACAAGATAAATGTTGGTTACGTTGTGCATAAACTTAACGCGATAAACGGTAAAAATAAAAGAAACGTTAATTAAAAGTCCAATCAATGTCACTACCGGTACAAAGACGACTTGAAATGGCCACGATTTGCTAGCGTATTGATCTTGAGCTTCATAATATGTTATGTTCCACTCACAAAATCCCATGATTTTACGATACTTGTACGGTACACAATTTTCCATATAACACCCGGAACTCAAAGCGACGGTTTTTCCCAGTATTGGTCTGCATCTTCAACTTGAAGCTAAGGTCCTGTCTGGATTTATCCCGTTGTTACATAGACTTTACATATTATTACCCGTGCAAAGCTATTTATCACGACGCATGTTCAACATGTTCAAACGCTAATATTGGGTTATTGGAAAAACGTACCATATTTTACACAATGTTCAGAGACAGACAGATTCGAGGAGGATAACACTGCCCTGGATGCATTAGAATTCACGCGTAGTCATGTCACTTACTATTTATGGTCGTTTTCAAACTGGGCTCCCGTTCTGATACATGAGTGTTGAAAATTAGCCATTTCTCATTATGCTAAAGCCAATTCTGTCAAAAACATTCACATATTTAATAGTATAATACTAAGTACTCTCTAAATGTAAAAAGAGTGAAAAAACGAGTGAATGCAAATTCACTCGAAAAAGAGTGAAAACCACTCCAAAACAGCTGTTATCCACTTGAAAAAGAGAGAAATGAGGAAAAAAGTGAGATTTTTCACTCGAAAAAGAGTGAAAAAAGAGTGAGAGTGAAGACGAGTGGACACCACTCGAAAAAGTATTGTCCTTCGTTTAACTCTTTAAAGAGTGGACATTCACTCGCTGAGAGTGAACTTCACTCCTTTTCGAGTGAATATTTAGTAGAACGAGTAAAATTGTGGAATATTCACTCGAAAAGGAGTTTTTTGCAATTATGTCAAAAAACGAAATTTGATCTTTTCACCATATTTTTACTTTAGCAGCCATTTATTCAAAATCTTCAATCGCGACTTTCCGCTCATTTTGCCAGAGCACCACTCATATAATAGGCCACATCTGCTGGTACTCATCACCGCGCACCGCGCTGAATCCCGACAGCATCAGATTGTTTGACACACTTTGTAATGGAAGCACGTTGAACTAATTAGAAACTGGTTTCAATTTGATCACGACTGTCTGAATTTACAATTGAGTGTATTAATTGAAGCGGGGTTTTATTTCTTACTAGATTGTAATGAGTATTCACATATCGTCACCCTAATAAAATAATGGCGTAAGTAACAAAATGGCGAAATTGAGATTATTGAATAAATCAGTTCCTTAGACTAAGAGGCACCTACTGTGAGCATTGTTTAAAAAAATGCGGCTTTGAACATCTGCTTATAACCCAAAATGAAAATGGCCTATCTGACGCTTGTGAGATAGGCCATTTTATCATAAATTGGCGTATCTAACATTTATGATCACTTACGCCATTTTCATTGCTCCATTCAACCACACGTAACAGCTTTATTCAGTTCAGTAGATCCAAAATAAACAAGGTCAGTTCAATAGCATTTTGTTGAAGCTGTTTATGACATCGCGACATTCCGACAAGTGATGTATACAAATTCGAGTAATAGATCAGTCGTGGTCCATTGGCTCGGAATAGTAGTCACGGACATGGTTTCTTGCTCAGTCATGCCAGTTACAGACATAATGCAATCATAATTGATTACGATAGTTCATCCCCATTACCTTCTCATCCGGCCGGGGGGGGGGTATAATGCTGCAGACATAGTGTGACCAAGAAAAAGGTGAATTGGCGTTGTTTTGAGGACAGAAGGTTGAATCAGGTGACACAGTTTAGGGTATCAAAAGTATCCATTTTCAACAAATAGGGTATACCTTTCAAACTACTCTAGAGTTAAAACTGAGTGGAGATAGGGGAAAAGAATATATTTTGGCTTCAGAAAAAATAAACCTTTATGGGGTGGGGTGTTTTGAACAATTGTGGCTACGCTATGCCTGGAGCAATATACTTGAGTGATCCCCCAGGCCTCTCATTGAAGCAGCGACTGGAAAAAGGTGGGTGGATTAGCATCACAGATACACAAACGTACGACAAAACAGTTTTCATGGTCCCCATCCCAAACTCAATCGGTGTGGAAACAATACCGAACCCCCAATATTAGTTGTATAGGGATAGCGTGAACCCAGGGTCACTTACATTGATTGAATATACGGGTATGACCGCGCTAAAGATCCCCTTTCAAGCGTCAAGATCTCCTATTCCGCTCCCGATAATACCCATTTCAAGAATACGTCAGTTCCAGAGACCCCCATTTTCAAAGAAAATTAGGCAGAAGTTCCCGATACCTCAATTCAGACAAAAATCAGTTCCATAGACCCTTTTTAACCAAAAATCCGTTCCGCAGGACCCTATGTTGGATATCGCGCGCGGACATAGCTCCCAATTGTTTTGAGTACCCCCCGGGATTGTGAACACAGTTTTCTGAAACAAAAATATACCCATCTTCTCCATCTTAACACCATAAATCGGGATTTTACCGGAACGTACCCTATTTCTTGAAAATGACTGTTTTTGATACCCCAAATCGTTGTCACCTGATTCACCCTTTAATCATCAAAAACAACCCTAATTCTCCTTTATACATTATACTTGACTGCCCCCGGGGTCACCTCGACACCCCTACCAAAACAAAACTTGAGTACCCCCCTTCCACTCGTACAAGTTTGTCTACTATTAAGTTTTGACTGGTTTAAATTCCCATCAAGAATACATCGAATCAGATAGGCCAAAATTTTATTAGCGTTCGGTTACCATTGGCGTTCCCTATACTGCCTAACTCGCAGTCCATATAAAATGGCGTATCTAACAACTTGACATATAATATAATGGCCTATCTGACACATATTTTGGCCTATCTACATTATAAAATGGCCTATGTGATGTTTGATGGTTACGTAATACATATTTTTACATGTCAACATAGCCATGATAGTTGCATTGTATCATAAAGTTTTTACCCAAGAAATGATCAATGAAATCACTAAACCAACAAAACCAGACTGTTTTTCTCAAAAGTGAAAATTATCAGATACGCCATTATTTTATTAGGGTGACGATATGCTTTCATTTCCGTTGCACCTGTACATAATGTTGCGAT
>JXSR01S047449.1:0-13695 GCA_000969725.1 Ophiothrix spiculata
GAGTGATCCTCCAAGTATTTTGAAACCTTTCTTCGCATGTATTCAGGGGGTGACAACAACAATCATCTCTTGAAGAAGCACCCTGATTTGTTTTTGCATGTGAAGTGGAGATTGGACAAATTTGACCAAGTACCAGTAGCATATGAAACTTTTTTTTCTAATGGCTTACAAAGCAGTTTTTTTTAGGTTACGATAAGCGGGTGCAGTTTCTCAAAATTTCATTGGGATTTGACCTAAATCAGAGGAAAACGTATAAGGACCAGAGGGAAAAATTACTAAGGAATGGATGTTTAAATTTCTTAAGGACACAAGAACCAGGGGCAACCTCTTTTAAAAATATTTTCGTTGTTCATATTAATGATTTGATATGAACCGGGGAAATTGAAATACTGGGAAAAAATTCCCCTTTTATTCCCCTTATATAGGCTAGTGAGTCGTGACCAGATATTAGTGCAACAAACTAAATAACTTAATGCTACAGCCATAGACTGATAAAGGGCTTCAATTTTACCTAAAGGGAAAAAATTCCTCTACTTGGTACTTGTCTAATGAATTGGGATCGTCCAAAATATGTGATTTTGCAGCATGAATGGTTATTTTTATTAAGTGCTTTGCACAACGAACAGGTAAAATTAAATGTATATAAGAAAAGGTTTTTTATATAACGTATTAATTAATGTTTTATTCAGTTTTGACAAATCAATGCATCACATGCAACAAGCACCCTCAATCCTACTGAATCTTGCAATATCCCATTTTTGAAAAAAAAAGTCTTAAAATTGCCAACATGGGCAAAGTCATAGGTGGGAGTTAGCTATCAGGAAATAGCTGCCCTAATGGCCCGGTCCTGTGGTTGGCGGTACTGAAGAATCAGGGTGCTGAAGGCCTCATGTTTGGAAACCACTGACCACCATTTTAGCCAAGCATGCATAATTCAGAGGAGGTGGTTTCGTAACTGAAGAAGTTTGGAAAAAGTGTTAAGGTTGATTACATATTTTTAATGGGACTTTTACAAATTAAAGTTTGTCTGAATGTCATAATCTAATAAGAGGGTTTAGTGTTTTCATTAACAGGTCAATACAGATTGGAAAACAGTGGTGTATCTGCTTTCAGTTTCATCTTAAACAATTTATTGTCTTAATTCATTGATAAAACCATGCTTAAAAATATATAATTTTAAATTTAATGCAAATTTGGCTATTATTTAAAAGGGGAATTCTTGTTGAGATATTAAATTTTATTACAGTATTTAATTGCATCTGCCATTTATAGGTTATTTAAGATTGAAAACCCGTGAAATTTCTCATTAGTAACGTCATTATAATCATTATATTTTCCAGTACTGTCATCACAACGAGATTTTCAGCAAGAAATGTTCATTTTTGACTCAATTTCATCAAATGCACGTTGGAATTATGCAAATTGTGTAAAGAAAAAATGTTTTAAAATCATTACTTAACTATTGTTATTCAATATTGACAAAACAATGAGCTTCAATGCCAAACAAGCAAGATTTTTAGCACCAAATTTTTTTACTGTAACACAGTCTGTCTTTTAAATGGGAATTCTTGTTGAAATATCGTATATCTAATGAATGTATCACTAACAGGCCAATAAAAATGAATAAGAATTGGGAAACTTTGACATTTCTAATTTGTAACTTCATACAAGTGAAGTTATTTTCCAGCATTGTCATCACAACAATGATTTTCTGCATAAAATGTCTATTTTAGCCCATTTACATCAAGTGCACGTTACAATTATGCAAACTTATAAAGAAAAAAATGTATCAGAATTAGTAGTGAGATGTTTTATTTCATTCTTAGCAAAACAATGCCTATAAAGTAGTTTTATAACATGATAAGAATATGTAAGATAGAACAATCCGACTTTTTTAAAGGGAATTCTTGTTTAACTGCCATAATTTGAATTTTTCATAAACGGGCCAAAAATGTCAGGTGAACAAAGGTGATAATTCATCAGCAACTACATCTTAATCAATTCATAATGTTATTTTTCAGTGCCGCTGATGGGACTACGGAACCTTTTTTCTAGAGCACTTACAGGCCAATGCCCCACAGTCTATTGTATTTAAAGATGGGAATGATACTTAAGTTGAACAATAAATCAAGTAAAATGGTCCTTTACTCCAACCAGCAATATGTTTGCATACATTGATACCTTCAAAAATCTTGAATTATCAATTTTATATGTGACTGTCCAGCCCGTTTGAGCCGTAAATGCCAGAATCTTCATTTTGCGCTACAGGTGAAAGTACATGTCAAGGTCGTAATTTGCCGAAATTGATTTTTTGACAGATTCACAATCCTTGTGCTTACAAAATACCAGCAAAGTTTCATTTCAAGAAAATGATAAGAAATGTGAAATAAATCTGCACATTTCTAAGACAATCAACAGAAAATATAGGACTAGCTGATCTTTGCACGCGTTTATCTCCGTTATATGTTTTACTCCCCGACAAACCATAACTTGACTTGTGGAAATCATGTGGAGTTCATTAAAGCATGGTCTTTGCAAATGATTAAAAAAGTGAAAATTACAAAGAGGTGGCATTTACGGCTGGTTTGGGATTGACGGTCACATATACACTCCCGGTCAAAAGTGTTTGCGCACTAAGCCTTTAACCAGCCATATCTCGAGAACCGTTCATCATTTGCGCCACATTTTTTCGGATTTATATTTTACATACATATAAATCTAAAAACTCAACAAGAATTGCATTTATCGCATTTGAAAATATGGCGTGCTAAACATTATTGTGTACTTTCTTCTGCACATAATAAACGGAGTTTAAATACATAACTGCACATTTGTTGGAAAACTTTTTACCTGAAAATGTTCTTTACGGCTTCACGGTGATAATGAGCATTGAATAATAAACAAAATAGGAACATATCAAAAAGTGGGTGTGGTGTATTTGTATATGGTCCAGGAAATCGGCCATTTTAACTGATGGTTATCAGAAGAAACATAAATTTCTCATATTGGATACATTAAGCACCTATAAAAACATGAATTTTTTCACAGGCTTGGTCGTTTGATATGATAATTACGTTTTTGCCCGTATTTAAGGGTGCGCAAACACTTTTGACCGGGAGTGTATATAGTCTTTTATCTTATAAACCCATATTGAAAATGTAATTTATAAGATAAGGGTAAGAAAGCCATTTTAAAATCTTCTTGTATGTTGAATCTGAAGCATACAAACCTCAAATGCCTGTGTCTTCTCTTTAAGAGCTTTTTATTTTCAAAACCTCTGAAATAGGCTGAAAAAAAAATGTTTAGCATTTTTCCAATTAAAGAGTAGAGCATAAGCTATTTTATTTTGCTCAACCCATTTCAATATACACATATCTAAAAATCGTACAACCTATCTTGGACCAATGTCCCTATTTGTTTCCTTTCAAGTTTGTATACAGTACCTGCTGTATTTAGACAAACCTTGGTTCAATTAATTTCATTGTGACAAACAAGTTAATTTGTTGTTTTTCTTCATTGTTGAAACTTTACTATTTGTGTAAACTTAAAGGGGATTGGACAAAATTTCAAAATTTTATTTGTGGCTGATTTACACTTCATATGATAAATAATAGTCAATTACCGGTACCAGATATTTTGATCAAAACCTTCTTCAGTAATATTTGAATTTTATCTTGTTTGTCGATCTTGGGTATAAGGCTGTTCTGATTCTCTAAGTGTATTTATTGATGCTACATATCAAGAAAGTGTCAAAGATTTGTTTGTAAAACATTCCTTTCACATCATATGATTGCAGATAAACAAAAGAAGTTTCGAGTTTGCATTAGATCTCCTTAAAAGGCCAATTTTAAAAAAATCAACTATTGAGAGCAGTATTTAAAAATAAAAGAGTATCCAAATATTTAGATGCATAAGGTTTGAATTTGACAAAGAAACTTGGCATTCTGTCATTATTACCGCTAATACTTCAAATAATGCAAAAAATCTCCAGATGCTTGGGGGCTGATGCTGAACTTGTCCAATGCCCCTTTAAAGCAATATAATTTAGTATTTTGATAAAATGGAAAGCACAGTTGAAAACTAATTGATAATAATAATATTCAAAGATTGAAAATTGTATTGTTTTTAACAAGTGAAATTTTTTGTTTACTACACACTGATTTCCATTAACCTTGAAACTAAAGAAGGATGGATACTCGCCACTGATTCAACTTCCTTGTTTGAATTTGTAAACACTTCAAATTTTGAAAGTTTTTGTCTCATGTCATTGAATTTCTAATATGAACTTATGATTGATCTCCTTCATCAAATTTTTACTATTTGCTGATTTACATAAACCTTAAAACTTAATCAATATGGATGCACACCACTAATTCTACTTCCTTTTGTTTTAATTTACATATAATATATATCAGTTTATCATTGAAAATTCTACTACATTCAATCTTACAAAGTATTTTCTCATATCATGGGGATACTCACATATTTATGCTATACCAGGATCGGGTACTCAAATTTGGTTTGGTTTGGATAGGGACGTGCCTCTTGGAAAATTGAAAAGCCACCCATACAAATACCAGTTTTCAAGATAAAGGGACCCACATCCATATACCAAATCTTCCAAAGTTTGAGTTATATTTAATCAAAAACTACATTTTGTTTGCCCAAATTTGCACTATTTTGGCAAAATTATCTTAAGTTTTAAGAAATAACAAAATTAGAAATTTTTTAAAAATGACCCCATCAAAATACCACATTTTACGAAGAAAAAGGACTGATTGAAATACCAGAGAGGCGGATTTTGCTACCCGAATTTGCGGCACTTCCGTGAACCCCTTTTGTACTAATTCCCCCCCCCCCCAGGATATGCCGCTCCAGTGGGGTTTCTTACAGAAAAACACTAGACATGCATGGCTTCTATGTTTAAAAATATCTCCAATGTCCCAATTTTCAAACATGAAGAAGCAAGGTCCCTCAGAATCGCAATAATGTCAAAAAAATTGTCCGATCAGTTTTTTCTGCCTACAAGATCCTTAAAAATGGTCGGGTTTTCAGACACTAGCAATGCACGTTTGTAATAGAGATTGTTGTGAAATCTGCCCTGAGATTGATTTAGAATAAAATAACTTTCCTTTTTGCAGTGAGTCTTTGGTGCAATCAGATAGCTTTAAGTTGTTTGGAATTATTGTATCAAGTTAAATGGTCTCAACTGGTATCAGAATGCAAAGCAATTAGTCTAGGTAAACAATGGACATTTAAACCTTCTTAAATTTCTATTTCCCATGGAAAAAAGGTGGGAAGTCTGAAACTGATCACATGTTGGATAAACAAGCATTGAGCTCGGGGTGGGGTGGGGGCTCTCACGTTGGCATGGTATACATATGCCTACCCTTTAGATACTTTTTATCAGATTTTGGTATAGTAATCAGAGGGTTTTCATCACATATGTTACCATCAACCACAAACTTGCAGTAAATTTGACCCTAGTCAAATGTGTTTTTATTGTAGATTAAAAGAGAACACATTTTCAGCTTTAAAATAACACTTGTATATGACACACAGAAGTATCATACACAGAGTATGTCATCAGAATACCTCAAACCGAGAAAACGTTAAAAAATCTTAAGTTTCCATATTATTATGCACATGTCCTGTACGACTTCATTTGGAAAATGTTAGATATGTTCAGATATTTGGGAGTTAATATAAATTGAAATCTTATATTTTACTGAGATTTTAAGAGTCAAGAAAGGCATGGACATTTCAAATCTGCAAAAATCACAATTTTGTCAGGATACGACTTATTTAAGTCTTACAAGCACATAAGCGTACAGACATTTTTGAAGGACCCCCCTCCTCCTCCCCTCTAGGGCAAGGATCTGGATGTATTTACCAACTTGAAGGCTGTTTAAATATTGAACACTTATGATAAGTGGGTAACATAGTATGGTAATTAAGCTAATTTCTTTTGGGTCATTAAGCCAGAGTTTTACACTACGGAGTATTTTTTGAGTTTTAAATTACATCAGGGTACATAACACTGTAACCCCAGTGGTTCTCAACTAGTTCTTGCAAATGTTGCACCACATATATGTGACCTGCTCCCATGAAACCCAGACAAAGTCGGCAAAAATCATGTTTCTGATGTGCCCATATAAAAATGAAGAAATTACAAGCTTTTAAGGATGTATCACTTGTCAACATTGCTCAACGTTTTGCCCATGGAAAATAAATATTTCCCTTGAAAATTCCTTTGTTTTCTATTAGTTTATGAGATGTTCATTGGGCTGTAAAATGCACAGGCAACTTTGCCCGGGTTTCATGGGAGCAGGTCACATATTATAAGCAGTTCTTGGTTTCAAAAGATGAGATGAAAAAAACAGGGGAAAAAAGATGTATGTAATCAGAAATCATTACAATATTTTGGTCTTGTATGAAAAAAAAATGTAACCGGTATTTACTTGATGCATGTCGAAATTGTACAAATAAATATGTCCTTGTGTCCGGAACCGGAAATTGCTGTTATTTTGATATGTGACTAATGCTATGCTCTATGAAGGCAACAATGATTACCAAGCCAGGTGAATAGTCGCGATTATGTGTAAAATTAAACACGGCCATGTGTCATCAACACACTCATTCCCAGAGATGATCGAAGGTATCTTAGCAACCAACGACTGATAATTCACATCACTTAGATACCAGCGATCTTCCTCCATCTTCTCTTTAGGGTTTTATATTTTAAGGTGCTCAAATTTAAGCAAGAATGAAATTCTCATACATTTTTTGGAAAAATTTGTTGATCTGGAAATGATTTTTGTAATGCATATTGATGAGAAAATTATGATACATTATCCAACATGGATCCAAAGTGATGTTATTTTTAGAGATATTAAAAGATTTCCAAGGTAAAAGAAATCTATCTAGTACATTAAAGCAGAATTATTTTTAAAAATAACCATTTATGACAATTGATTACCTTAAAAACACAACTGTAAAGGTCCATTATACATAAAAACGAGTTGGACTTACCCTAAATTTTCGCAGCAACTTATTGATTTTTTTTACTAACACCAGCTTTATTTGTTTTAATCGTTTTCTTACAATGATATAAAAGTGAACATGAAATTATACATGTGAAATATTGATATTTTCAATAGACTCTCTTAAAATGTGTCAAACTCAAAAAAGAAATGTAGGCTTGTTCCATTAACACTAGCTCTTGCATGGAGATGTTGTATTTACTTACACATTGTGAGCTCGTTAATTACATTCCATTGAGATGAGTGTCTCTATTGAGACAATCAACAAAATAACATGATCATGTGGACTTATAACAGGGCTTTGAAAGTAACAATTTTTATCTGATTTCAGATTTTTCATTTGAATCATGAGACATTTCTCTGGTCTTACGCTTTCATATTGTTAAAACAATACTATAAAGTGTTAAAAAATAAGCGCCACCTGTCATTCATGATTTTTTTTGGCTCGTTGGGTTTGTTTTGGGTAGATATGAATAACCCTCCAAACGATTTAGCTCAAAGATGCTTATTTTTTCTGTTTTTGCCATTTGTTGAATTAAATTTGGGATGCTATTTTGATGGCATAATAATTTTTTTCACAAAATACACTTGAAAACGTTTTTAGATAGTCACATTCATTGGCGTGTCCAGGAGGGGGGCTTTGGGTGCTGAAGCCCCCCGCACTTTGTTAAAAATCATGCAAAATCAGACGATTTTTGATGTTTTTTTTGGTTTCAAGCCCCCCGCAAAATACTGAAAGCCCCTCTTAGCTCCCCGCAGGTAAATATCCTGGACATGCCGGTGAATTCCTCCATTTTATGCTGTTTTTCCTATAAACCATTTTTGATCAAAATCTAATAGTATTTCTTTAAGTTATAGGCTTGAATTCATAAATCTAGATTTATTTCAGATTTTTTCTAGCCATTTTCAGAATTTGGTGTTTATAACAACTCACTCCCCTGATTTTAGATATAAATTACTGCATATTCACAGTCAGGCGGCGGCGGACACGATTTATAGAAGATCCTAGATTTAGGGATGAGGGATTTCCAAAACGCAAATTTAGGGAACGATCTGCGTGTATTTCTATTGCTATTGGGTCACGTGACTAACGTATTGAAGAAAATAATTACAAAGATCATATTTTTACCTCTCCTCAAAAAACTACAAAAGTGTTCTTATCGTAATTAGCATAATTATGTTATCCTAAATCCGCTGGGGTTCACGCGTGAACCCCACTTTTTATATATGTTATCATATTTTTTACCGATTAGCAATATAATTTTAGCGGCAATCCCACACGATCCCGGAAGTTGTATTTTCCCATGATGTTTCTTATAGAGGCGGTATAGGACATGAGTCACATCGACGCAGCCGGGGATCGTATACGATAAGAACGGCAACCATGCAATAGTTGCCACGACCACCCTCCTCTGTTCACAGTGAGTCAAATTTAATGATGACACCAAGATGTCTCACCAATCTGTGCACATGAAGAAAGTTGGTTTAGACTGACAGATAGATAGATGATTCACACCTTTTAATAGCTTCCCAATCAGACTTAGCACTCAAAGTTACCACTTTATTTCAAATAATATTTTCTTGCTTACAAAGTGACACAAATGAAGTGATGATGGTGTATTTTTTCTGCTGCAGATCACTAAAGATAAAACACTTTTTTCACCTGCCCATGCCCTAGCTCATGCCTGCCTTACTAAAGTTATTACAATCAAGAAAGATAAATCAGTAATTGACTTTTGATTTATATTAAATTCCAAGTAAACACACTGATTTAAACAACAACTTAACTAAGGAATAAGTAATTTTAAATGCAATTTTCCTCTTGGTTTTGATATTGTATTTTTAATTTGAAAGCTGAAATTGATGTATACGTAGATCTTCTTGAATATATATATACATTTATTGTGTTGTTTGGAATATTTAGATGTATATCGTACGATCTACTGCTTTTATCAAATGGAAAGACACTCAATAAAACAGTGATATGATTTAATTTTTTGACATCTAAAGTATTTTTCTCTTTTCTGTTTCTTTCACCAGGTTGTAACTAGAATATTTACATATGGAACTTTATTTAGAAAACATAAATTTGAGGTAAGTTTTAATGAGTAATATGAATAATCAAATTGCTCAGGGGCATCAGAAGGAAGTAAAAGTGCATGGTACAACCCCTGGTAAAAGTGATTCGACCAGCAGCCCCTTATTAGCCCTTAATTACCAAAAAAAGGGAAACCATCAATGCTCCAGAAGACAGTAGTTACTGAAAAACGAATTTGTACAATACTATGTTGTAGGCATTAATGCTAGGACTATAATAAAGCACATGCAGGGTGTTACGTTTTTCTGAAGACTACAGTCAGAAAAAAAAGGTTGTTTGCTTCTCCTCTGACCTACCCTTGTTTTGAAAAAAATCTTTAAAGTAAAAATTGGAATTTCCATTTTTGAAAATCACTTTTTTAGGTAAAAGTTATGAATATTGACCTACTTTCTGTTTTTGAAAATCAGGGAAAATTTATTTTTAAGAAAAAGTTATGAATACTGACCTAGTTATTAAAATTCCAGGATATATCATTCAAGACACTTTTCATACTCTAGTAAATTAAAAGAAAACATTCATTTCAACAATTTTTTGAGATATTCAAGTTGTTTTGAAATATACGGTAGTAACGGTATATTAGGCCTCTCAAAAAAAGTTGTTGACTTGCCCTTTAATGGTGAAATTGATGGTCGGTCGGTCGGTCGGATCTTTTTTTTCTTCTTGAAAATTAACACCAAAAAACTGAACAAAATAGTTTATATAAATATTTTCATCATTTTGTGCTTTAATTATTCAAGATATATGCTTGTTCCATGCCAATATATAACATTCTGTGAATATTGTTGTAAATTCAACCCAAATATCACATGATATTTTTACCAAATGCACTGTTGAGTTAAGCAAAAGTTCACCCAAAAAAAATATATAATAAAAAAGCGACTCTAAATTTTGCAAATTTTGGGTCGGTCGCAAAGGGCAAATCAACTATTATTTTAGGCCTCAAAAGAAATAAATCTGAAGTTATATAAAGATAGGCTTCAATTCAATTACTGTTAAAACTTTTCGCCAAAAATAAATATTGGACAAATCAGAAGGTCACAGAGTAGAGCCCCTCTAACTAACAGATTATGCCAGGTCTTATATAGAAATCATCATTGCTTTATTGATCCAAGCGCTTTGGGGAGTTATTGGGGGGAATGAATTGTTCTGATAGGTTTGCACTGCTAAGATTGTAATGTAGTTAAATAAAGACATATTTGTTTTACAAATTTCCCTATAACGACATAAAAATACAAATTGATTTTGAAAATTTTCCTATAACAGCATAGAAATAATGTCCAATGCTATGATATTATCATGAGAAGTACATGTGACTATCCAGCTAAAACCAGCTGTAGATTTGGCCTCTTTGCATTTTCATTTTTATATATATGATGACTCACCCCGAAAAGGGGGACTTTGCGACAGAACACTTTTCGAGGAACTGATGAAAATAGGCAGCAAAAAATAAAGAAAATAATAAGAATTTCCAGCAGATTTTCTGTTGTAAAATTTGATCGATTTGATCAATTTCAACAAGTAAGGTGTCATTTTAAAGCTTAGAAAATGCTGTAACAGATGAAATGATAAAATCAAAATTGATATCATCTCCAAAGTCCCCCTTTGGGCCCTTTCGGGTGAGCCATCACATATGTCTGAGAAGCTTTAGTTATAAAAATTAAAACGACTTCTGCATGATCTTTATCCGACATCCACAAAAGTCAAGTTATGCCCGTCAAAGTTTGTCATGCAGTAAAAGATGAAACTGAGGTTAATGCATTCAAAAACCAGTAAGCTTTATGCTTTTTAGTTGATAGTCATTCAAAGATGTGGATTTTTTCATATTTCAGTTAATTTAAAAAAAATAAAACTCTGTAGGTGTTTTGAACTATGCATGGATATTGTGAAGTGGAAAAATAAATAGATTTCACTAAATTACTAGCTTTGCATGTATTGTCACTCGTAGGGCAAAATTAATTTTGCCGACTTTACGGTTGTTAGCAGCCGGAAAGGCATATATAAGTAATCATTATTATTGTTTGATTCAAAATCTAAATAGGCAAAAGAATCATCATTTGTTTTACATCACATAACTATATGTCACATAATTGGCACTGTTGTACAGAGAAACAAGGTTTTGTAATAAATTTGACAATGGATTAGAATTGATTATTATTTTTTCAAACGCTGCGTTTTATAAAATTACACATTAACGTGATGGGGTCAGCAACAGCTGGTGTAGATTTGTCTTTAATAAATGTGCCCTGGATATTGATAAACACTTAGTATATTTGATAATTCTAACAAAAAGTACACCTCCATAACTGAATTAATTGATAAATAAATGCATGACCAAGAACAAAATAAGTGTGTGCAACCTTTCTGCACACATAGTTTTAAGAATTGAATTTCATCTCATTTCTTTATTTGAAGATTTTTATTTTAGTTTTTTCAAGGCTATAAAGGGTTGCAGACAGAGTATACACATCATTTTTTCAAACAAGGAAAAAAAATACAAATTTTATTTATCAGGAGGCCATATGTACACTGGATAGGGACCATATGCATTCCAATCTCCTCTAGCTTTTGACGTCTGAAAATGGTATTAGAGAGGTTATTTTTTTTTTATAGAATAGGTGATTTTCAGTTCTTTCTAGAATAAGTTATATTCATTTAAGTTAAGTTTTGTTACTTCATCGGTTTTCAAGGAAAAAAAGCACCTCTCAGAAACCTCGAACTAGCAAGTTTTAAGTTTTTGTACAATAAAAAACAAAAGCAGGTATGTACTTTAAACTTTCCAGATATTCATCAGTCAAGTTGATCTGCATAATATATTAATTAAAATCTGAATACTGTAAACTGGGTTATTTTCACGAGGACTTAATTTTCATGAATTTCGCAAATCAGTATCTTACCGCGAATATAACACCCCGCGAATACATTTATTTTATGTGCAGGTCTATGTAATGAAGCATTAAAACGCTAATTTAACGCGCGCGAAAAGACTGTGATTGTCTGGTTTCGCGAAAAATTCTGCTCGCGAAAATATTCCCATTTAGAGTAGCTTTTCTCCTTTTACTTTAGGCCACAAACTTATCGAACGCCCCTCGTATTAAACAGCAGATGTTTAAAAGGAATTGTTTTCATTTGACAGCATCATCAAATGTCACTAATGACTTCAAAAAGTGACATTGACCTTACAAATCCAACCTCAAATATTTGTGTTATGTGATTTGGGAGGGCGGGATGGCAGATGTGTTCAACATATAACAGAATTCAATAAAACTTAGAAGCTATCATCAGTAGAAAGCAAAGCTTTATAAAAATAGTATTGCTATCATTCGTAGAATGCAAATTTAATAAAAGATGGATGCTATCATCAGTAGAAAGTAAAACTTTATAAAATCTGGATGCTGTCATCAGTAGAAACAATTTCATAAAAAGCAAAAATTTAAAATTAAAAAATTAAAAATATCGACAGTATCATCAATAGAAAGTATGTTGTAATCAAATCTGGGTGCTATCATCAGAAGAAAGTAAAATTTATTGAAATCTGGACATTATCATTTCTAGAATGCAAAGCTTTATAAAATCTTGTTGCTATCATCAGTAGAATGCAAATTTAATAAAAGATGGGTGCTATCATCAGTAGAGAGTAAAATTTATTGAAATCTGGACATTATCATTGCTAGAAAGCAAAGCTTTATAAAATCTTGTTGCTATCGTAAGTAGAAAACAAATTTAATAAAAGATTGATGCTATCATCAGTAAAAAGAAATTTTTTATAACATCTGGATGCTGTCATCATTAGAAAACAATTTCATAAAATCTGGACACTGTTATCAGTAGTAGAAAGCAAAAATTTAAATTTAAAAAATAAACATATCTACAGTAGGCCTATCATCAGTAGAAAGCATGTTGTAATCAAATCTGGGTGTTGCCCTTAATTGGTAAAAACCAAAATTTAATAAAATTTGGACACTATTATCAGTAGAAAGCAAAATGTAATCTGGACGCCCATCAGCAGAAAGCAAAATTATATAAAATCTTGACGATATCATTATTAGAAAGCAAAATTCTATGATACATTAACTGTTTATGAATATGTAATAATGTATAAATGTGATGACTCACCCCGAAAAGGGGGACTTTGCGACAGAATACTTTTCAATAACAGTTGAAAATAGGCAGCAAAAAATAAAAAATAAGAATAAGAATTTCAAGCAGATTTTCTGTTGCAAAATTTGATCGTCTTGATCAATTTCAACAAGTAAGGTGTCATTTTAAAGCTTATAAAATGCTGCAACAGATGAAATGATAAAATCAAAATTGATATCATTTGCAAAGTCCCCCTTTCGGGGTAAGCCATCACAAATATACCACCTCAAACTGAAAATTGCATAGTTCCATTTCACAAGCTGTTGGGTTAGTGAAATGTGAAGATCTTACTTTCATCTCTGTTTCAAAGCTCAAGCAACACTTGGTCCCACCCCATGTAAACTGAGTTCTCCTCCCCGGGGTGGGGGTACTCCACTTTGGCCTGAATGGGGGGGGGGGGCTCGGACCGTGGAACCC
>JXSR01S047456.1:0-16104 GCA_000969725.1 Ophiothrix spiculata
GATTTCAAAGGTTTGGGTCATAGTTCTAAAGAAAGGTCAAATTCTCAACTTCGTCCGATTACAAAGGTGGAATGCGGAGGCATCGTGATCGACACTCTGTGTCGAGAACCGCGCGGCCCGAGAACCGCGTATTCTAGTTTATTTTTGAGTTTTGGAAGGTTGATCAAAACAAAATATGCTTTAAAATTCTTATTGAGCTGAAGCAAATCTTTTGCACAGACTTAAACTTTTCAAAACACTTTTTACAAATAAGTTATTCATGAAATACAACAATTAAAAATTATTTTTCAAAATCCTTAAAAAACGATGAGGGAGGGGACGACAAACATATGGATTTTTTTACTCGGCCCAAGATGCAGTTGTGGAGGAAGATTATCGATCATACTGGTGTTGATGTGATTAGCGTAATATGTAATATATTTGTTTTGTTTTGCCTTTTCATTCCCCATGTAGTGATCCAGATAATCAGTATGGCTACTGGATTGGCTTGAATGACAGGGGTACTGAAGGAGGTATGATATATGTTTTGTGATTTGCTTTGTTTTATGCTATAATAGAATTCCAGCTAATCCTCCCCGAAACTGCATTGATACGCTGCTGCCGGAAAGTATTTCTGCATAACTAAAAACATAAAAAAGTTAAAAACCACAATATAACCTCTAAACTTAATTTGATTTTGATTCCCCTTACTTTACTTTTTCATTTTACAGTAGTCTTAATTGTTCCAATAACCAGCATCCACAAAAGAATACTATATATGTCGAACAACATATTCGACATTTGCGTTGTAGTCTATGGGCAAAGCCATATTTGTTGAAAATTTTGATCGAATTTACTAAAATAGGAGGAATTGTTCACATCTGTCGAGTAATTAAGAGCAAAATAATCCATCAACCATGGGTTCAAAGCTTTATTGAAGGCTCTTGATATAAATAAGACCATTGAAAATTATAACTACCCATGCTTGTTGAAAGACACGTACACCAAGTTTCTGACACGTGACCTAAAAGCCGGCTTATCAGGTATACGGTACATGTACACGTGAGCCGGTATACCAGCTCGTCGGGTTCAAAGGGTTAAACTATATTATTTATGCACAGGCTTAAGTGGTAATTATGCATTTGACAACCATATTTTCAAATGCATTGATTTAAATTCCTCTTTGATTCTATAGATAATTATAAAATATAGATTCTGTCAAAAATTATGAAAGTCAGATAAATGCCCCTCAAGATATGGCTAAATAAAGGTTTTGTGCAGAAATACTTTCCGGTGGCAGTGTATATAGGAGAAATGCAGTCAAATATAATGGTGTCACCTGCAATCGGGCTCGAGTTGGAGGTATTAGGGTCAACTCGTCATGTGAGTGCAAGGAAGTCATATCTGTAATAGCTGCTATATGTTATATTTAGTAAATACCCTGTCACAAGAATTTAAAAAAATCCCTCAAAATTTCTCTCCCATATGTCACTGGCTCTTGAAATGGTTCTTCAGGTGACTGCATTAATTTTTGTGCTCAATTTGCCTAGCGCGAAAAGTAAATGTAGAGCAAAAAGTGATATTTATAAACATGATGCTCAGATTCCCCATATATGAATCACACCCAAAATACCCGATACCAGCCTTGCATACTCCACATCTCAGTTCTATTTAAATTTAAAACGAACTGACAAAATCACCCGAAATCTGTGTATTGCATCTCAGTGTTTAAGTTTTGAAACCAAATTTTTTTGTCATCTTTGATGATTACTTAAAACTTAATTGAAACCCAGAATATCAGTTTCTTTTTGATATTTTGCCCTTCTTGTAGGCTTTGAATGGATTGATGGAACACCAGTGGAGTACACTAATTGGGATGGTGGAGAACCTAATGACAGCGGTGGAGAGGACTGCGTGGAAGCTTTCTTGAATCCGGGACGGGGATGGAATGATCAGATGTGTAATGACCAGAGACATTGGATATGCAGGATTGAAAAGAGTAAGTCAATTAAGAGTTAGATTAAAAGTGCAAAAGATTGGAGAACACTAATTGGGATGGGGTGAGTCTAAAAATTTGGTGGAGAAGACTGCATGGATCCCGGGGGGGGGGGGGGGGCACTCAACTTAAAAAGTGGTAGGTATGTCAGGCGCGATGCGCCGAAATGGGGGTCAGGTGAACTGATTTTCTCTAAAAAATGCACCTTTGAAACCAATTTTTGGGGGACTAGTTAACTGAAAATTTGGTAGAAATTAGCCTCCTGAGCTGAAAATATTCGCATTTCCTGAGCAATTTTGGCAATTGGATCTAAAATTTTGTATTTTTCCTCAAAAAACGGAGTCAAAAGAACTAAATCATGCTGAAAATGTGGATCTATTGAGCGGCCTGGCGGCCTGAAAAGGGGGTCTTGACCGCCAATCATGTATATCCTGCCCACATATGTGAGTGCCCCCCCCCCCCTGGGGCATGGATGCGTTGTTGAATCCTGAACATTGGATATGCAGGATTGAAAAGAGTTCATTAAGTGTTAGATTAAGAGTTACAAGAGAGTTGAGGTGTTACATTTAGAGTGCAGTATAATAATGGGATGGGAGTGAACCTGATGATAGTGGGAGAAAAGACTGTATGGAAGCTTTCTTGAATCTTGGCAGAGGATGGAATGATCAGATGTTTGATATGCAGAATTGGAAAAGTAAGTCCATTAAGAGTTAGTTTAAGAAAGAGAGTTATATTTAAGAGTGGAGAACACTAATCGAGATGTGAGTGAGTCTAACGACAGCAATGGAGAAGATTATGTGGATGCGTTCTTATATCCTGGACGGGGATGGAATGATCAGATGTACTGATCAGAGACATTGGATGTATAGAGTTGAAAAAATGCTACATGCTGAAGTGCTTGAACACAGGGGAGATCTCTAGCTTTAGTTTTGCACCCAAAGAATGATATCCTAGCTCAGGTAAAATAAAGATGCTAATCAGAAATCATTCGAATGTTTGCTATGTGAGATCAACTTGGTTCTAATTAAAATTGGGTTTTAGATTGGTTAAATCTGATTTTATATTTGATAGGTTACATTCCGAAATATACAAGTTCGTTTCCAGGACCATCTTTCCTCCCTCCTTTAAACACTTTGATCGCTGTTCAATTCGCTCGCTCTTTTTTGATGCATGAAATATTGAATGGATCAAAATTCAACATGCATGCGTCAATTTTGTTTCATTTTTACTACTTATAAAGGTGCATTTATGTTTCCGAAATCATAAATTTTTCCAGATAAGACACCAAATACACCCAAACCAGAGCCTCCTGCTACGGAATGCCCCACCGATAGCAGCTGGTATTATTCCTCGCCGTATTGCTACTACGTCAGCGACGCGACACAGAATTGGCGGACATCGTGGAGCGAAGCGGAAGCTTGGTGCTTGGATGGTGGAGGCCATCTTGTATCCATTCACAGTGATGAAGAACAAGCATTTATCAATTCATTGGTAGGTTTCTGAATTGCCCCTTGCATGCTTTTGTACATTATGAAGTTCTTAGTAGAGCTTTTTAGATGGTCTGATAGAATAAAAATGGTCTTTATGCCAGCCTCATTTTTGTGTCAGTCTGTGCATCGTATCAAAATTGACAGATCTCCCAGTGTGCTACACTTTACCTTTCAAGATAGTCATATTTAAAGGAGCTTGGTCTGATTTTTCTAAATTTAGTTTTCAATTTCATGAGAACTTGAAAGATGATCACTCAAGAAATATAAACTTCACATTTCGGCTCACAAGGTCAATCCGTTTTGAGTTTATGAACAATTTTTTTTTAAGCTGCCTCTATGTGTAAAATTAATTATGGTTACGATAATTAGACACATTTTTATGTATATTTCCAAAACATAACATAACTCATCTGTGAAATTTCACATGAGGTATGAAAAATTTATGAGCAACATTTTGGTATCAAAATTTCAAAAAGTTTGAAAAAAGGCTTAGGGAATCAGACAATGTTCCTTTAAAGTAGGTTACTTACTTTCTTTCTTTTTAAATGTATTTTTGTTTCAGACCAGAAGAGTTGTATCTTCATACTGGATTGGTCTGAGGGAGTATACAGTTGAGGGACAATACTCGTAAGTTGACCTAGATTCGTCGCCCACTACTGTTTTACCTACATATTTTTTACATGAATTGATGTGAGTTCATGTTTATAGTAATATAACTTAGGTGGGGTTCCCTTTCGTTTACGGGCATGTCCCCGACATATGAAGAGTGATTATGCAAATAGCTTGCATAAAGCTATTAAAATTTTCCCGTAAAAGTTTTCGAGTCGGTCAAAATTATTCAATGATATTTACTCAAACATTGCGTAGTCACAGCGAGCATTACGAAAAATGTATTAGATCGATCCTAAAATATCTATTATGTTTCAATCGGCAATGCCACTTAAGCGAGACAGTTTTATCGATACAGATTAGAGGTGTGAAGTAGATAGATGGGGTGGATTGGTAAATTGTAAAACGTAATCGATTTTATCAATTGACATTTCCTAAATAATAGTCGATCACTTGTCTGTCATTGATATTAAAAGCTGACTGGTTTTTTTTTATAATTTCAAAAATAAATATTAAACACTCGTGCATAGAAATATTAAATGTTTTATTTCATCATGATCAGTCGTTCCATTTCTTTTTAAATTGTATCATGTTTTAATTGCAGTCCAGTGAGAAGTGAAAAGTATGTTTATTAAAATGATTAGGCTGATCACATGTGATGTTTAAACTTTTTTCCTTAATATTTCCATTACGGTAATTCAAAAATATATTGCCCTCCTTTATTATCAAAATGTTTGACGTTTTTGAAGTTTCTTATTATTTCCATTAATTCAAAAATATATTGCTCTTTTTACAAGCAATTATTTCCATCAATTCATAAACATATCATGATATTGTTCCTTCTCATATATTTCAATCAAACTGAGGGCATATCATGCGCCTATGATGAATGAGACGGATTCTCTTGCGCTGAGCGAGGCTTCAAGCAGGCCTATATTAACCCGACTTGACCGCGTCCACTCATTACCGTAAAGTGCCTCACGGAACTGCCTGTATTTTTAATCATTCTATTTCAACGGTTTCCTTTAATAAACAAATTTAGTGTTGCAATTGACGTACAGCACATGATTAAAAGCTTACTAATATTGCAGATTTCAAATATTGTTATTTTGAGAATGTATCTAACAATATATTCTGTTAACCTATTTTATGTCCAACTACTAGTACCATAAATTTTACATGCGGTATTTGAAAAAAAACTTACAATTGTCCGTTTAAACTCTGCATTTGACCTAATTAGTTTGTTTCTATCAATTATTGACTCATATTTAAAAGTCGATAGACCAAGAAAATTGCAGGGATAATTGGTTTTATCCCCATCGACCTCTGATCGACCGAATCAACACTGGCAAAAGAGGAATATTGATCGATCAATAAATCTAGAGGACTCAATTTGTAAACAGTTTGACAACTTTGCGAAGTGCTTAGTTGAGTATTAATGTAATTACCCACTAACACTTCGTAATTACCCAGTTTTTCCCCCGTAATCACGGCTTCGTAAAACCATCCCGATGTATGCACAAGTGCCCGTAATCGAAAGGGAACCCCACCTTACCAGTAGTTTTCCGTGATTTTGTTGAATATTGAAAAAAAAAATGCTATTCTTTACGACTTGGGGTGTGTTTTTCCAGACGCAATAAATGGTGTAAAAACAGTGTTCAAATCTTATAAATATCTTTTTTATACACCTGTGATGGGCAAACACATTATTTTTGATGAAATTGATTCTCTTTTAATATGTGACCATCCATCCCATAAATGCAGCCTCTTGTTATTTTTGTTATTTTCACTTTTTTAAATATTTGCAAAGACCATGTTATAAGGATTAAAATGACAACTTGATTAACTTCACTCGATTTCCAGAAGTCAAGTTATGGTATGTCAAAGTTTGAGAGGGATTAAAAAGTATATGTGAGATAGACACGTTTGAAGATCAGTAAGCCCTGTTGATTGTCTTGAAAATATGCAGATTTATTTGATATTTCCTATCATTTTATTGAAATGAAACTTTGCTGGTATTATGTAGTAAGCAAAAGGATTGTAAATCTGTCAAAAGATCAATTTCGGCAAGTTGCGACCTTCACATGTATTTTTGCCTCTAGCGTAAACTTGCATTTACGGCTCATGCGGGCTGGACAGTCACATATATGTTAAATTATCTCAAGGAGCTTTGATTTATCTTTTATCTGGCGAATCCACTAGAGGTGCAAATTTGGGATGTAGAAAGTCACACCACCATCACAGATTTATATATATATTGCAAATTCTCTCTCACTTTGAGTCATTTTTGTGTAAATTTGTTTACTTTTTTGGATTTTACTATATTTTAAAGCTTTATATAAAGCATTTTTGTTAGTTTTTAATTCTAAGTGGAATCTAGGCTAGTCCCTTTAAACTAATGATGTGCTTTCACGGTGTTGATCTGGTTGTAATTCTGGTTTCAATGTCTCCTGGGTTTACCATGATGCAATTTGTTATCAAGTATGTTGTCTTGACTTGTAGTTAATAAAAATCATTCTTAATTTTAAATTTTTAAAATTAAAATTTTAGTTTTAAATTTTTTAGTTGTTTTGAAGTTTTGATGCTAATTTTATGTCTTTTTTTGTCCAAACTTGTTGCTTCCAATTATATACTTTGATCAGCACTAAATAGGCGGGAATTATGAGGCTTTTCTTCATCCGCAAGTAAACATAATTCCAGTTACACAGGTGCCGTAGATAATGATGTGCGAGTCACATGTGCAACGCGCGCTGCGTCTCCTGCAGCTGTGCTGTGTTCAGCTACGCACATGCTTACCTGTATCAATTCACGATGTGAAGAGGCCAGCCTATTTGGTGTTGATCAAAGGATAGTAGCAGCAAGCTACTTTGATGATGCTGACAGGATTGTTTGTGGCAGTCAAATACGAGAGTCATTCAAAAAGTTCTACCAGTGGTATCATAACTTTTGTTTTATATTAAAGATAGCTACTTGAAAAATTGCAAAAATATAGCTTAGAATGTCATCTACACATAGTGAAAAATTATGTTAATACTCTTTATAGATTTTTACAGGTGATCTGAAAACCATAGTAAGGTTTGGTACACCAAAATTGTAAAAATTTGTACAACAGTTTTAAAAGTGGCTCAGGTACAGTGAATTGCTATACAGGGGAGTGCACAAAATCAAGATAAATTTGCATATCTGTTAGCCGTTTTGCGATAGACTGTGGCTACAAGTATGTCAGATCTGGACCTGCTGTACAGCATTCTGCATACATGCATGGGTGTAAGCGGTCTACAGAGATGCGGATCTCAGATCTGCATCTCGGAGATCAGCATGCATCTGGATCTGCACTCGATCCATGCAGATTGCCACTGTGTCTTTGGTGATTTTAATGATATTGTTGCTGAGGCTATTAGTTCTTATTATTGTTGTGCTTGTGCATGACTTTTGGATCAGTTTTTTTAATCATCCCTGTAATTGTCTTGTAGATTACAAGGGGAAATAAATTCAATTTCTTGTCTGAAAACTGTGGTGTGGTACCTTTAACCTTTGTTTTTTACACAAAAATACACTTGGAAAAATCATGCTAAGCTGATATTCGTAACCTGAGAGGGTACCGGACATCCTTTCAAATATTAAGATTCTGGGCAACTTAGGGCAAATGACTTGCCGGACTGCTAGGTACACTTTCATTTTAATTTTTTCAGTAACTTACATGAATTTTGGATATATATATATGGTTGTTCATACATAAGTTATGATACAACAGGTAGAACTTATTGAATGACCCTCGTATAAGGCAAAAAAAACCATTGATGTGTTGCCCTCAGCGACCGATCCTAGTTTTAAAAAAAAATAGGGTCGGGAAAGCACCCAATTTTGCTCAGATTGGGTGTTTTTTGAGAAAATTGTCGAAAATACACCCAAATTTCATAATTTAGGTGCTTTTTAAAAAAATTATTTTCCGCCCGTCCGATTCATTTCTACTTCTAGAAATTCCACTTGAAGGCAACACAACAATGTTTTTTCTTGGCCTAAATGGTATCTAATTTTTCATCTCCTGTTATTTAGATGGACAGATTTTTCTCCTATTGACTATACCAACTGGAATCCGAATGAGCCTAATGATGCACACGGTGAAGAGCAGTGTGGAGAACTGGAAACATTTGATGGCAAGTACTTATGTGTGATGTGAAACATATATCATATCTGGTATTTATTTTTTTCACTGCATGTTAGGTTGATAGATGGCTCACCTTTGGATTATTCTAACTGGATCATATTGCAGTTATCGCCCACTGCACGCTACACCGGGACCTTTGCATTGCTAAACAAAGTCGGAGATCTTTAACCAGGTTTAATTGACAAACAACGCAAGTGTATCTACCCGCCACGGTCATACCAATTATCTCAATGACGTACCATGCTCCTAAGGCGTGACCGCTTTCCCAGTATAACCTGGTTAACAAGGCATTCGGGTGTGTCTTACGTGTTTTTTCAATGGACTCGAACAGGTCCTTTGAATTATCATATGCTAATGAGTATGGTGTCATGAGAACGAAAATTTCATGATCTTAATTGACATGTGTCTACGAAGTTGATAGCTTAATGGATATGAGCGTGGTGGGCCAATGAAAGTGGGTATGTCGGAACTCCTTGGCACAGGAAATTTACACCTGAAATAGCGTGGGAAATCCGAATGAGCTGACCAGGGTCTTGTTACAAAATGTACCTAGTCAGGCTTACCCTTTGGTCTTTTGAGTTCACAAAAAATATCACATAAAAGCTTAATAAATCAGGAACAAAATGGTAAATGTACGAAAAAAATCGGCTGGTTAGTTTTGATACAGCGATCTTGGTAAGTTATCATCCTATACCCAAAACACGGGAAGATATCTCGGGTCATGCATCAATTACGAGCGTTGTTGTGTGTGCATTGTATTGGAAATGTTGCCGATAATTGCAATATGTGCCTAATCAACCCAATGATTATAATGGGAAAGAGCAATGCGTCGAAATATGGACGTCTGAGGGCAAGTATTATATGATCGAACAAGACGGTTTGGAAACCATTGGTCTCGCCTGCTTTAACAACCACCTACTGCCTCATTTACCTCATTTATGAAAACCTTTTGACCTTGAATGACCTATCAACCAGGACACAGGTTCAAGGGCTATTTAGGGTGCATGTCTGGTTCATTTGGGATCAAAAGTATAGATTTATTGAGAGACCTTGAAATGACCTTGGAATGACCTCAGGACAATGTTTGATCACTTTTGAAATTTTACTTTGCTTAACCTTTTGACATTGAATGACCTTGAATTTATCCCTATAGGACAAGGTCACACCCCAGGTCAAGAGTTATTAATGCTGCAAGTTTGGTCTATGTGGAATCAAGGGTTAAAGAAGTATTGCAATGACCTTGAAATTACCTCATGTTCACTTTCTGAACATTTTTTGTATTTGACCTTGAAATGACCTTTTGATCTTGAATGACCTTGACTGACAACTTACAGCTGTGACATTGAAATGGTCTTTGAACACCTTGGGTCATTTTACTGAACATTTTTGGTATTTCACTTGGAAAGTAACATTAAAGTTACTTAAATGACCTTGAACCATGCCTGAAAGTTTTTCAGTGCAAGTTTAACGAAAGACCCTTTATGTCATCAAGTTTCATTACTGTAGCCCTACGGTTTTGAAAATATGGCGTACTATAGTATTTTTATTTATAAGTCACGGCACCTCTTGCATAATGACACAGGAAGAGCATATTTTTGATTAGATAAGGACAAGGTTTCTCTCATCAATGAGTACAATACCTGCATGCATTGCAGTTAATGTGAAGTTTGGTTTATTATAGGCCTATGTATTTACTGTGGGGCAACTAACTTGACTACTTGTACAGCAAAGATCATTGGTATATTATATCTAAAAGCTATTGACAAACTAATGAGCATGAAAGACTTTTATATGGTTCGGAGGATTTGAAAAGAATTGATACACGGATCAATGCAACGTGATCCAATCGGCCAAACGAAAATTTCAATGTGTTATGCGTGCTCATCTTTTTCATTAAATATTTCATCATCACAAAAATATATCTGTACAATAAGGTGGACATTTAAATGTTCAAACCATGCTTCGTTGAGGTAATGTAATTTTATAAATATGATATAATTTATAATCAGCGAAGAAACAATGCACAAATGTGTTTGAAGTAGTAATCAAATGATAACAAAGACCTTCAAAGATTTTGCTTCCAATCAGAAAACGAATACCATAATGTTTTACCATATGGCCTTTCTCAAAACTTCCAATTCTATTGGTTGTATGAATGCAAATCCTTTTACCTCTCACCATAAGTGGAAAGATCCATAACTTTTAATGAGGTCCCCTGGCTTAAAAAAACTACTATAAACATAATGTATACTTTCTTCTGCACATTCAAAAACAGAGTTAAATTTTGTTGTACATTTGTTGGCAAACTTATAAAACTGAAAATGTTCTTTACGGTTACACAGTGATTATGAGCATTGAAATATAAACATCATAGGTACATACCGAAAAGTGCATGTGGTGTATTTGTATATGGTCCAGGAAATCAGCCATTTGTATGGTTGTGGAAGATTGAATATCAGAGGAAACACAGATTATTTATATTAGATACTAATGACACCTATAAATAAACATGACATTTTTAAGAGTCTTGGTCGTTTGATATAATAATTAGGTTTTTGCCTGTATTTAAGCGTGCACAAACACTTTTGACTACCAGTGTATGTAGCTAATATGCATATTTTGTGCTCAAATTGCATGTTCCACCAGTTCAGCCCCAGCTCCACCTACTACCAAATATCATTGTTATTATGGTTTCTGAGATTTGCTCCACTCCACAATCATGGTAGATGGTGGACAGAAATTTGGAATGGTATGTCTCTTCCTGAAAAATTATGTGTGACAACTTTGTTTGCTCTGTCATAAAGAAAATCAAAACCATGCTTTAGCCATCAGCTTAGATGTAAACAGTAAATGACACAAGGAAAATTGGTAGTAATTAGGCTGAGAAAATTTGTTTCATCATTGAGCAAGTCAAATGTCTTAAAATGTTGGCTCAAAGTAATGAAGCAGGTAAAAACCAGGGAACTCTGTGTTTGTATTAATAGACACTGTTCCAGTTATGAAAGAACATTGACCATGAACTCAAGGGTTTTATTTGGAGCATTTTCCTTCTTTTTTTTTGTAATCGAAATTTCAAAAATTCAAGGTTTTTTTTTATTAAAGTGAAAGAAAGTTGCATAAAATGGTTCAAAGGGTCATGTGTATGAAAATAGAAATTTTACGAACTAAAATATCCAAAATCTTCTCCAAGGGGAAGCTTTTCTCCCTCCGCTCGAAATTGGTTTCCGATTGAGACTAATTTCCTACTTTTTTCTCTACCCAAGTGGCATCCCTGCTTGTGTCATTTCATACAATTATGATAAAGTTGAAGAAATGCTTCAGTAAAAAGCTCTAGCCAGGGTTGAAAATTGATTAAATTCCTAAGAAAACGCATCTTTTCTCACCCATTTTTAAAAACCTATTCTGCTATTTTTCTCAAACTCCTGCACCATTTGGGCACCATACGTCCTTAGCAGGAACACTAGCTCATTTCTGAATATATTGCCAAGATATAACAGAAAGCAGCTTGCGTGAAATCTACACTTAAAGGTGCAATTCATGATTTTGATGTGGCCTGTTTTCTAGCTAAATAAAAAGAAGAGTACAGCATAAATATATACTGAAAATTTCACTTGATTCCGACCGTTCGTTTCCAAGTTACAAGCTTTTCAGCATTTTGAAAATCCCCATAGACTACTGTGTTGTAATTACTGTCGGGGCCCCGACAATAATTAGAAAATGACACATTTTCTCGCTTTTCTCAAAAATGCAAGCACATATGAAAGAATGGTTTGGGGATCGTAACATATACCACTTGAGGATTCTTATAAGCTAAAAATCTCGAATTTGATAGAGGTGACCTTGAGGGTGAAAAGTGGATCATGAATTGCCCCTTTAACATTAAGTTTTCTTATAATGGGGCAGAAATGTGACTCTAGCATCGTTGCTTTTCATCATAAAAGTCATTAGGTTGATTTTTGTATCCAGTTAATATAATTCACAAATGCCTCTTGATAGAAAATTGATCTTTGGAGCACATGTTCCTCACCTCACCTTGTCACCCTCTATTTCCCATCCCAGTTACATTCCACATTATCAATATTTCCAGTGCATGACCCATAACAATATTGTAAACTCTTTTTGGCAAAAACTTGTTAAAAATATTACAGTTAGTCATGCTTTTGAGTGCTATTTTGAAATTATCAAACACAGTATAGGTTTCCAGCAAAGTAGGTCCTACTAATCCAGAATGTTTGAATGCCCACTACACTACTTTACTAATTGTCTTGTACAGTCATTTTTTGTATAAGGCCAATGACTTCAAGATGCTGATAAACACCTACACCTTGAAAACACATGCATGATGGTTTTCTCTTTAACTATAACATCATCATTCATATGATCGATTCATTTTACATATTAAGATGATATTAACTGGATAAGGCACAAAATCTTTTAAACAAACACTTCTTAGGCCACACAAAATATGAAGGACAAACAAACAGTGCAGACTAAAGTGACTTCTTATTATAAACTGAGGCCGATCCAATATACTATGAATTATGAAGGATGCTTGGAAGTGAGTTTAAGCAAATGTGGCAGTACAACTTAAAGAATGATCACCATTTGTGTTCAAATTCACATGAAATTTCAAAAATTGTTCAACCAAAGATCAAAGAGGGCACCAAGGTTTGGTGGAATGGTGATAAGGTGCCTTTTAAATGGCAAAAAATCACCCTGTCACTTTGTTTAGGCTTTTGCCAAGGAAACCCAACTTGGTACTTGGTACCAAGTACTAGTAAGCTAAAGGAAGCTTATCTTCTACAGGGTTCCAAGATGTTTTTTAAATTCAGTTTTGAATGCAGGAGGAAGACCGGAGTACCCGGGGGAAATTTGCGGAAGCGAGCATGGACTGAAAACCAAATGCACATAAAGCGCCAGACGCGGGACTTGAACCCACAACCTCATTGGTGCAAGGCGAGGGAACTACCGCTGCGCCATATTGCTGGAACAGATAACTTAAACAGGACTTGGAATTTGAATGGCAGCAAGCTGTAACTAAAATGTTGCAACTTTCTTCTCCTCATGTTTAACTGACTCAGGCAATAATTAACTTCTTTTTTTTCCAAGTCTTTTTAAGTTAATGGGTAATAATGCCAGCCATATCATGTAATGACATAAGGCTTCACAATGATAGATACAGAGGGCAACCATCACTAATGTAAGTGGACTTACATAAAGTCTCATCCAGCCTACCTTTAAGGTACTTAACTAGCTCCTTAATATTTATACCAGGTCAAAGGTCTGATTTGGCTGTTGGGCTGTGATCACATACAAGTATATGGTAAATGGTATTTGCTATACGCTCCTGGGAAGGTATTCATATTTGACATTGAAGGGTAATTATCCCCTTCACTAAGAATGTTAGTGTCTCCCCAGGAGCGTATAGTGAATACATACAGAATACATTCTATGTGATGGCAGCCTTACTGTCAAATTTAAAGTTTTGCACAGTGCAAGTAATAGGTTGTGGAGATATTGCAGAAACTGAATAACTTGATTGTCAGGTTTACAATACCTCTAAAAAATACAACTGCAAGTATATGTGCCCCGTCATATCGAAAGGTACCTTAAAGGTCCCCAAATGAAAATTGATATTTTTGGTCTCTTCTGAAAGATTATATTTTCAGCTTCAAAATAACATCTTGCTTTTGATTATTGGATGTTCGGTTGCAAAGTTACATACAAATTGGTAACAGGCGCGCATCAGGCTGATTCAGAAAATTATAGTTCTGAGAAAATCAAGTTTAAAGTTTCTGTACTGGTAAAACTTGAATGGGGAAAGGATTTTTATCTTGTGTTTTAAAAAATTTTTCTTATGTTTTCGATGTTGGAACCTGATTAATATGAAAGAATACACTTCAAATGTAACGTTTCAGATTAATTTAGAAATTCCACCTTGGGCATGATTTTTGACTATGCTCAGCTTCAGTGGCCTGTATCTCGTAATTTACTATGCCGACCTTAAGGTACGTTTAGATATGACGGGACACATATATTCATAGAGTATATCAACTGAGTTTCAATTTAACTCTATTTTGTATTTTTTTAAAATTATTTTTCATCAGAGGGAAGATGGAATGACAACGCATGCGGTATAAAATTAGCCTTCATCTGTAAGCGAAATGAAGACAATACCAATCCTATTACCAGCGTGCCAACCGAACCTCCCACAGGAAACTGCCCTCAAGGTTGGCAGAAGCTGCTGACCAAATGTTACCGCATCTATGGCATCAGTGAGAGCAATCGAGTGAGCTGGTTTGATGCCAAGGACATGTGTCAGAGTCTCCCCAACTCTAATCTGGCTACTATACATAATAAACAACAACAAGGCAAGTGATGTATATTTAGCAGTAGGCCTAGTTGATTTTGGAAGGGTCCCATTAGGCTGCGATCACATAGAACTATACTATTTCGGTATACGGTGCACGATTTCACTTGGGCACATGTATAGATTCAATCGAACACATGAATTTGATGCTACCAGGTCACATAAGAGAGCACTATTCAAAAAAATGTGTAGCTCGCTGTGCCTGTATTGAAAATTACAAAAACATATATGCTAATGAGCTCATATGTGATTGGTTGTAAATACGGCTACGTGATCGATGTTCCGAAGATTTCCAAATGGATTTGGACAGTGGTGAAAAATCTACCAATTTAGAGGGAACAAGAATTCTCTGCTAAGCAGGAATGCTCAGGGGCTTGAAAAACATCTGACAGGATCACTATTTTGCTATCTTTTTTTCAGCTGCTTTATCGGTGATGATGAAGGCCACAGAAGGCAGTGACGTATGGATTGGGCTGTCAGATGTTGGATCTTCAGGCAAATTTCACTGGACAGATGGTACCAATCTGGATTTTACAAACTGGGGATCTAATCAACCTGATGGAGTTATATTCCCAGGAGAGGTAAGCTTATTCATACTTGTACAGCGTGAATCAAAATGAAGTTGACGGAGATTCAAAACTTTATAACAAAAGAACTGCTGATACTTAAAACAATCGTTATAAGCTTCTTGGAAATGTACAGACTCTTTTGCTTATTTTAAAGGAAGAATGAAGGAAATCGGTAATTCCTAAGAGAATGCCTGTTTTAGTATAAAAAAAACCTCATTTTCAAGCTGGCCACGGAATAAATAAGCAAACCAATTATAAATGCAAACCTTAAAAACATCAAATTAGCAACAACAACAAAAAACTGGATAAAAAAACTGAATACTTAATTTAAGATAATCATTAGGATATTTTGTTTGTTTTAAGGGTTCTGGAAGTTGTGTTGAGATGATGAATAACGCTGATCAGCCTGGAGATTGGAATGATGTTGAATGTGAAAGCATGAATGCATATCTATGTCAACAACCACTAGGTAAGGCTAATGCAGGGGCTCTTTCTTAGGGGCGCACCATTAGATTTCCAGGGGGAGCAGGAAGTTTTTTGGGGAAAAAATCCCCCTCCACAGGCAGAAGAAAAAAAATCCCACATGAACATAGAAAAACAGTATTTTACAGAAAAATATTCGCTCCTGAATGCGGCACAAAAAAAAAATCACCCCCGAACCCACCTTCCTGCTCCCCCCTGGAAATCTAATGGTGCGCCCCTTACATGGGGCTAATTGTTGTTTAAAAGTAATCTTTCAGGCCAAACCGCCCAGATGTATCTCTCATATGGAATGACTGCTGTAGTGATTAAAAACAACACACAAACCCATCCATACCAAGGAGCTAACAGATTTTGCATTTTTGCACTTCAATTCATGCAATTTGGGTGGATATTTTTGATACAATTTACAAAAAAATTAAATAAAATGTTATAAAGACGTT